>PVHY01003460.1:0-50771 GCA_004024945.1 Uropsilus gracilis | reverse complement strand
CTTGTCAGGTCAGGATGCACATCAAGGCTATGATGGAAACTGCCCCAGGTCATCTGGGGACATCAAGGTAACCAGGCTTGCTGAAGCAAATGCGTGGGAAAAGACTCAAGGCTATTTTAAGATTCCAATGACACCATGGCATTAGATGTAAAGATGTAATTTTAGGGATGGGATTTTGCTTTATGAGGACAGAGGCAAGATGCAGTAAATGATCACCAGGCCCAGCAGGGTGAGGTGAGAAATGTCTGTGTCTTAAAGCAGAGAGGGATCCAAGATGTGGATGGATGGAGGCTCAGAAAGACCCAAATTATCAAGGGGAAGGGAGTCCTATGGGAAACAGGAAGCCAGATCTTATCTAATCATGTCTCTATTGAGACACAATGGGATTTCCTTCTCATTTTTCGATTTCAGTAAAATTTTAAGAGTTCAGTGAAATGCAATGTATAACCTGTTCCATGCCCATAACAGCAACATTTTGTAGTAATCATACTTTAAATGCCTTTTTTAAAACAAAGTTTTTAAATGTTATAAGATGTTGGCTTTACACAGCAGGTAGTTGATTGAATACAACATTTATCCTAGTATCTACTGTAGAACTCTAATAGAAGATGCTTCCCTGACAATGAATAGGCTTTCCACACAGTTACTTGGTAGAATTCAACTTTCACATCTTAGGTTTTCTAATATAATTAAAGTGATGTGAAGTATAAGTATGAAAACATAAAGGAATGAAATTCTTGATTTTAAAATATCTCTTTTTGGAATCTGCAGTACCAACATTCTGTGCCACCATTTTATATGAAGCAAGGAGGGGGTAGAAGCAACTCATTTCATTAAGGAAAAAGATTGAAGAAGAAACACCTTAGCTGAGGTGAAAACTAGGGATCAGATTGAATGTGAGAATGTTTACCTTTCCAGGTCTTATAGGAGACAGGCCTGTGTCTATCAGATAAGAAGGTCCTACAATGTGGAAAACCAACTCTAACCACCTACAGTGGGAAAAACCAACTCTAACCACATATCACTTGACTCTCAGACTTGTGAACTGACAAGATGATGCAGAAATAAGTCTTGCGTTGAACACTCACCATCTGCCCAGAGTCCAGTGAGCTCCACTGAGTCCTCTGCCACCTATCCCTTCCACTCATTTTCAAGGTGCCCACTCACAGGTGCTCAGGAGCCTGGCATGAGTCCTAGCTTTCATGTAGTTCCACAGACTTATCACCTTGGGAGATGCACCACAGACTGGAGGAGGAGAGGGCCACTAAGGGGCAGAGCAGTCCCTAGGTGGTGTGTGGTGGGTGTGGAGAGTGAAAGACTTGAGACTTGGAGACTTGCATTAAAATTCTGATTCTACAAATGGTTTCACTAATATATGGGATACAGAAAAAACAAGCAAAAGGTCAGGAGGAAAAGTCAGAACAAGCTAACAATAAAACTAAAGTACACAGCTGGTGGAGCAGTCAGGGAAGGAAGGTAGTGGGTGATAACCAGAGAATACAAAGATGAGAAATATATCTATAAATTAAAAATAATAATAATAAAATTAAAATTAAATAATAAATAATAAAAATAAAATTTTGGTTCTAGACAAAGGGCCAGACAGGAACAATATTAAAGCTAACCTTTGAAAGCTGACCATATATCTGAGACATATATCTAGGGAAAGGAGGGGTGACAACTCACAGGAAGAGGCGGGGAGAGTACAATGGACCATGATGGAGGACTATGAAGGCTTCAATGGTGGGAGAGCATCAGTGACCACACCTGAGGGGAGAAAACTTTAATAAATGAATTAATAAGTGAATGAATGAATAAGTAAATAAATATAACTAAATAAAATGTCTGGTTCTACCACTTTCTCTGTGTTGGGGCGGGACACTTCCTTAGGCCACTTCATTTTTCCTGTACTTTAGGATCTAAAATCTCAGCATGCCTTGCAGCTGGCCAGCTCTCACAGCTGTGATGATTAGAGTTTTTGTTTTCTTTGGCCATGGTGCTAAGACACACACCTGCCACCCATGGCATTTAGGACTTGATAAAATTTCTGATCGTCTATGTAGAGTAAGATAAAATAGTAAAACCTACTTTGAAGTTGACTGAAAGGTTAAAGGATTGAAATATCACGTAAGGAAATATGTAATGTTAATAATTTTCTCAAATGACAAGTGTATCTACACCTGTGGTATCTCCTTTTTGTTACCTGCCCCATCCTTGGTTCATGAAAATTACCTGGCTAGGTCTAATAATAAAAAGAATCAATATTTGTGGATGGTTTCCTTGGTTACACAAGCACTATATCAGTTGATTTTGTGGGCTTGATTCTGTTGTGTTTTTCCAGTCTCTGAGAACACAAAGATTTCTTCTGAGACCTGTTGCAGATCACACATTTCTAACATAACTGGAATATAAAATCCTTACTCAGTGACATCAATCCAGACTTTTTACCACCAAGTAGGAGAGTTAGAGTCTGCCCAACAGACACCTTTCTCTGGGTGCTAGAAAAGATGGATATTGGATTTTTCTATCCACCTTTGGCACCAGAAAACATTTTGGAGCAAGGTGTATGGGCCGGGTGCACAGCTTGGGTATTACAGAAAAGAACGCTGCCCCTTCTGCCCCTAACTCAGCCTCAGGTCATTCCTGCCTCCTTCTGGTGTGTTACTCCCACCCAGATAGCACCTTGTGGGAGCCAAGGGGCTGGGGCAGCTCCAGGGTCTGGTTTCAGGGATGGGACTCACACAGGCTCCGTGGGCTGCCCTGGGCCAGGGCCAACAGTGTGGTGTGTTCCTCACAAGTAGTCTTTTCCCATTTCTGGGACTCCCCGAGGTGTGTTCAATAACGCACTCCTCGTTCCGAAGCAGATGGAAAAGTGTTTAAAAAGGTGCCAGGTTTATTTATGGAAGCATGGGATTGAATTTAAGAGATGCACTTTGCCAATATGAAATGTGAACTCTCAAAACAGGAAGTGTGTTTTACTGCCTATTTATTTTATTGCCGTATCAGCTGCCCAGAGCTGAAGAATCCTTCCTCTCAGGAATTATTTATTTTCTAACTTCTGAACCAGAACATCTTGACCATCAGCACTCAAGATCTCTGCAGCCAGAGTCCAACCACAAACATGTGCCTCGTCTTCCAGAGGGGATCCACTGAGTGTGCAGTGAGAAACATTTGGACACTTGTATTCTATCCTGAATCTTGTTTTTTTGTTCTGTTTTCCAAGTAAGTGGAGGTGTTGCAGATAATCAAGTGATGAAAAATAACAAAGTTTAAAACACCTCAGAATAATGTAGAATTGTTGAATTTCCTCTGTATCTCAAGATAGCCAATAAGCAATATTCTGCCCGTAACAATCAATCACTACAAAGGATTTAGTTAAAGAAGGTAAATACCTTATCATTTGGGGGTTGTCACCATGCATCAGGTACAATGAGATGACTCACCAGGAAGTTCAGTGCACTGTCTTCCCACTGCTATTGTCATTGTGGCACTGACAGCTCCTACTCTAACAGACATCATTAAATAGACCATTAATTGGTCTGAAATAGCAGTCAATGCTTGAAGAAACTCTGAAGTATGAGAAGGCACTAACCCAGACCTGAGGCGGTCTAGGTTCATGTCTTACTCTAGGCTCTGTACAGACCAAGAAAATTCGTTTCTGAGCTCTGTGGCAAACCTGTCACCTAACTGCCCCACGTTCTGGGAGGCACTAGCGGCATGCAGGAATGAAAACAGAATGAGGGTGGGGAGTGTGAAATGAATAATATGAAAGGAAAATAATGGCTGTCAGAGTTCTTTCAACTTTTAGGAAAACCCATCCCAGTGTGCTCTAGATCTAGGTCATCAAGATCATTTCTAGCTTAAATGCTTTGGAAAAGGAACATTTTCACACATGGAGGTTTCCTGCAAAGCTCCCACGGCGGGAAAGCTGGGAAGTAGAAGGCATGTTACAATGGCACCACCTGCTGGACATCTTTGAAGCATATCTTTGCTTCGACTCAGTCAAACCTCTTCCATAGCTCCCTATTGCCAACCAAAAGGAGTCTAAAGTTCCTGGTACTCAAGGTCTTTTGTGATCAAACACAAGTTCATTTTCAAGTCTCATCACCTGATATGTCTTGCATGGGTACAAAAGGTTCTCAACTAGCATCAATTAATTCTGTGTCTTTTATTTATCACATCGATGAGAGGAAAACAAAACCCTGGTCAGCGTTGAGTGAAAAAATAGTATTTGAATACCTGGATTTATTATAGGCCTTTCCCTGAGAGTCATAGTTTCCCAGAGTCTACCAACAATGAAGTGCTTACTATACTTTGAGCTGCAGGATTAAACATTTTCTTCTTTCTCAATCTCAAACGCATCACTAACTATTACAGTAAGTCAGAGAATCACAGCGTTCAGGGTCAGAATTCCAATAGGAAGAAAGACCAGACAATCTGGGGTACCCCAAACCCACATTGCGGGGACATTGACTGGCCCCAATAATTCAAAGACATGTGCTTTGTGGTTACTTAGAAGTTTAAAGTAGAAGAAAAGTTATCAAGAAGAAAACAAGTAAAGCGCATGAATACATTCACAAAATTTGCATGTTAAATATAAGAAAACTGCTGGCTAAATTCACAAAGGATCACAAGCATTAAGTCACCATCAAGCTTTATCACAGTTGGTCCTCAAATCTGAGACTGTGTTTTTAAAACAATGCTGAGTCACACTGGCATCTAGAAACAAGATGATCTTGTGCATTTTTGTAGGCAGCATTTCTGGAGGGAAACTTGTGATTATTCGTCACAACCCCTGGAAAGAGACTTGCATTTTCATCCATACATTCTATTAAAAATATTTTTAGATTATCATAGTTTTATACTTAGATATATCTACTAGGATGGAAACTATTGCTGCAACATTAACTGTGACAGAGAAAAATTTCAAAATGAATTATTTAACTAATCACAGGTGATTTGGTGCATTCATATGATGAACTGAAATAATAATGTAATATAATGGATAATATGGCAAAAAATGTTCATGACATTTGACTTTTCCATATCATCTTTTTTTTGTGTGAAAAACAGATCAAAATCTAGCCTTTTCAGCTTGATTCTAGGTTTGAAAAGTATCAGAAATATTACAAAATATGAATGATGCCCCATCCAGATAGCAGCAGATTTTTATCTTCATTTTCCCAAATTTCAAAAAAGTGTTTTAGTAAGCCTTATATTTCCTTTTATAACATTGTGTTTTTAATAATGAGAAGGTTGATAATACCCTATGAAGGCAAGATCCATATTAGATTGCATCTGTACATAATAACCCTATATAGGTGTGGATGTGTAAAAATGGAAGTTGACCAATGCCCCATAAATAGTGTAACCAAACAAAACTTTCTTTAAAGTATGTAAATGACACTATCAAAAGTCATAAAAATAGTTATGCTTATTAACCTGATGATGCCATTGTGAGGGTCCCATCTTACTATACTTTCCTTGAAAGAAAGAAATAAGCATGCCTAAAAATGTCTATTGCTGGATTGTCACTTATAGTAAAAGTTTATAAACAATTTAACTATGCAGTAATGGGTGAATGGCTAAAATCTAAGATACACATTCAGTGGAAACTTAAGCAATGATTACAATTGTAAAAAATGACTTGAAAAAATGACAGCTGTATGGTAACACTGATATCATAATGAGAAGTGAGTAGAAGACACAGATGCCATCTTGTGATTGAATAAAAAAATCTAGGCATGACGAAACAGGAGAAGAAAATATATACAGTAAGAGATAACCATTAAAAATAGCCTTGAATTTCATTGGTGTTAATTCAAAATGAAAAGTAACATGTGTTCTCTTAGGTTCAAATCTCTACCTAGGATGTGAGATTAGAAAACAAAACGCAGTTTCTTTAGTGATGGAAAGCTCAAAGGAGACTCAAGGTGAAAGCTAAAGGAGCAGAGCTTCATCTTTCTGAAAATCTTCCTAGGTAAGCCCTCTCTTGGGACACTACCTTCTCCTGTAACTTTTTCAAAGGATGTGCTTTTCTGCTGGGGTTAAAAAAAAAAAGTGTTTAGCATCAGGGCAACAGGTAAGGACCTGTTCAGCTGCTGTCCCCCCACTCTAATTGACTCTATGATGGGACGTATTAGAGCAGGAACTTGGATCTTCAGTTTATATAACTTAATCCATGTGTCATTTTCTCTTCTACAGAGACACCCCATTTTAGAGCAGCAGACCAGTGCTCTCTAAATGACCTGGAGCTTCCAGATCCAAACAAGGAAAGAGAGATGTAAAGAGAGAGACAAATTGGCCTTTAATTGAGGGAAGAATGAGCCAACTCTGAGCAGCTCTCTGGAACAGCAGCTTCTCAAAAGACATGCTTCTGCTCTCAAAGAGGTTGGCCCGCAACTCACTTACTCTCCGCTTGGGGAAAATTCTTTTCAGCACCAGCCAAAATGCCGATCCAGGTTCCTTTGCCTAGCAGCCGTGAAAGCTTGCTCACATTTAGAGAAAATACTTTCAAATGACTCTGGAGTTCTGCTTTATGTTTCATGTTCCTTTGAACTTATTACCTCTTTACAATGTCTTGGACTATTAGTTTGGGAACATTTAAAGTTAATGACTCTATGGAAAGTAAAACAACACTTTGATGTTGCCCAAGTCATTCATTTCTCTCTTTCATACACAGGAGGTTATAGAAGGCTGGGTGATGCCAAATCAAGTCATTTCAGGAATAAATAACTTATTTGGGGGTCCATACAGATTGTTGCTCAGGGGAATATGGGGTAGATCAGCTCCGGAATGTCAGAGGGAACTGGAGCCATGATTAATGAGGGTCAACTCTAAAACTTGAGCACACACAGATAGGATTACTTCACATAGACAGCAGAGTCTGTCTGACCCTGGCTACCCCAACACAGTCTCCTGAGGTGCATCACTCACAGATCTTACTGGTTTGGGGGATGCAATCACAGAAAAAAAGGGGGGGGGCTGGAGAAGAACTCTTTGGATCATAAGTAGAGAGACTCCAAGTACCTTAAAATGTTATGATGATGCCCTTTAAGGAAAATTGGCAGATTTTCTACAAGGTCAAGATGGAGTCTTCCAGTGAATCACAGGGTGCTCTTTTAAGCAAAAGTAATTTGCTTGCTTGTTTCTTGTTTCTATAGACAAGAGCTTGGAAGCTATTTGTGGGAGGAGTTTCTCTGACACTGGGAATGGAGGTGGTATCCAGTCAAAAAAGATAGTGGGAGAGGATGAACTGCTTATAGTAGATGCATAGGTATTAAAGAGAACCAACCAGACTTAGGGCACTGAATAAACAGCAAAGGTAAGTAGACCAGAGTAGAGGTTCAAAATCATGCAGAAGACTCAAAGGGTTTTCAGCAGAAACTCTAGAAACCATTCTATATTTCCAAAATCAGTTCAGTTGATATTTACATGAATATTAAATTAAAATTGAGTTATGCTTGGAGAAAAGCAAAATGTTGCACTTCTCATAGCACTTCTGTTATTAAAAGCACTCTGTTTAAGCAATCAAGAGGCTGTGCATTCATTTTCTGGTCATTGAGCAAATATTGTTCAATATCTGCTCTAAGTTTAGGACTGACATAGACAATGAAATACGATGGTGAAAATACAAATAAGGCCCAGTGTTTATGAAATTTATATTCCAATTGAAAGAGATAGACATCAAGTAATATAACTTTACTTTACTTATTAAGAGCAATGAACAAAATAGAGGAGAGGAGTATAATAAAGTTTGAGTGACAGAGTGTGAATGAGGATGAAATCATGTTGACCAAATGGCAAGGGAACTCTCACTCAGGAAGAGATGCTCTAATTGATACTATTAAGATAATACAGAGCTGCAAAGACAAAAAGAGAGTGTTTCTAGGCAGGAAAAATACATTAAGGAAAGATCACCTTCATTTGTTCAAGCAACAAAAAGAAAGTTCCTATATCTGGGGCTTAGATTGCAAGGAGAGGAGGAAAGAAAGTTGATTTTAGAGAGTTATGAAGGGGCAAGGTCGTACTTGGGGATTGCTGGCCAAAATAAGACATTATTTTGTTCTGTTTTCACAACAGAAAACCAAGAGTTCATAATCAGTTCTTTGCTAAGACTGGATGGTAGAGGGACAAGCACAGAAGGAGGGAGAAATAGGAGGGTGTCATGATCCTTTGGATAAGAGATCCTGGTTTTCTGGACAGATGCTGACAGTGACAGAACCTGGTTGTGTGAGATGGCAGAGCCTGTGGGGCTTCTGGAATTGGACAATGGTGCCCCGGACAGACACAGGAGAGGTGGAAAGGGAATGGCTTAGAAACAGCAACATGATTTAGGGGAGAGCTTCAGAACTCAGTATTGTGTGACCTCTGGGTTCAAGAGGTTTGAAAGAATTCCCAAGAAGTAAATCTGAGTTGAATCTCTAGGAATGGGTAGAATTTTTTCCTATAGTTAGTTGAGATTGATTTTAAAATGTGACTTGAATATTTTTTTGTTACTTCATTACTTTGCCAATCACTATCATTAGTGATATTCTTGGATGAAATAATTGTACTTGTTACATATTTCACCCATTGATTGCACCCTCCTCTTTTTTCAAGTAATGATATTTTTGAAATAGATATAGTACAATAGAATTGATGCACTAGAGTTGTTTGAACACTGGATTGAGTTATTAGAACTCTACCAAACCAAAGATTTTTTCTTTATGTTTAATGGATTTGTCATCATTTGCATAACTTGATAAATTTGGAGAATACCACTGTGTACCATCATATGTACACATGCTTCACTCATCTTTCACTCACCTTCCACTCATCTTCCACCACATCTCAACTCTATCACCTCCCACTGCCTACCTCTCTCTTCCTCCCATCCCTTCTGGTAACCAGTATGTTTTTCAAAGAGTCTAAGAATCATTCCTGCTATTGTGCCAATTTGTTTTCTTTGCAAGTGCTGTGTCTTTGTTAGCCTTCCCCACCCTGAACCAAATACTCTGTTCCTTCATCTTTGTCTTTTCTCCATTAATTGGAAGTTCCTTATAGAAGTGCAAGTTGTGTTTTGTTTTCCCATTATTTGGGGGGAGGTGAGGAGCACAACCATGTTGCTTTCCTCTTTATCATTTGTAACTTTGAGTCAGTAATGTCAAGGACAGAGTAAGCACCCAGCAAAAGTTTACAGAGCAAGAAGTCTCTAAGCAGATTAGTTCATGGTCTCACTTACTGGATTTCATTTTCTCACTTCAATCTGTGCAGGGTCAGGTGAGGTGTCTTCCCAAAATAAATGTCTACTCCTAGCCTGTAATGTAACCTTATTTATGAAAAGGTATTATAGATGTTCTCAAATTGATGACCTCCAGTCAAAAAACACTTTGGGTTATCTGGTTAGATGTGGATAGTGAAAGCCATGTGAAGACAGATGCAGAGATTGGATTTACTTTGCCACAAACCAAAGAATGGCTAGAGAAAGAAGCATCTAAAACTAGAAGAAACTGCAAAAGATTCCTTCCTAGAGACTTTGGAGGAAGCATAGTTGTAAGGATAACTTGGTTTTGAACATCTGCCTCCATAGCTCTGAGACAATCAATTTCCATTGTTTCAGTTGCTGAGTGTGTGGTAATTTGCCATGGCCACTCTAGGAAAAGAATATGCAACCTCTACACCCAGCTTAATCCAACTATCAAGGAGTCCACCTCCAAATTCTGCAGGGCTCACACACGCATGTGCAAGTTTTGTTTTTGTTTTTGTTTTTGTTTTCCCCAGTAGCCTCTGTTACCAATGTGGGTTCCCATAGCAGACAGGCCTTCTAGAATTCTAGATAAATCTATGCCTACAGGTCTATTTTCTGCTTAAGAGGGTGAAGGCACTTGATTGAAGACTGAACACCTCAGAATGCCTCCAGAAATGTTGTTAGTGCCGCCTCAGTGAAAAGCTCCCTGGAGAATTCATGCAGAGGGTTGGCTACATTTTCCAAACCTCTGAACACCTCATTTTGAGAACTAAAACTATGTCAAAAGGAATGGTAAATGTGTCACTATTCCTCCTGGGTTCTCCTGTGTGTGCCAGACAGAGCAGGCAGGGAGGAGAGGTGGGGAGAGAGATGGGATTTATGAGCATGAGAAACAGCAGTCCAGGTAAGAGCAATTCATAGATGAGTGTCCAGAACTCCAGAGCATCTTCAGCCAACCTGGTTATCAGCCCAAGTGGTGCTTTGAGCCTGATTTGTTCCTCCCCTTTTCTGCTCCTCAACTAAATATTGCAACTGATTCTGATTTAAACAAGTAGTCCAAACAAGTAGCTTGTATTTCCACATTATTTTTAAGTGAGAAATTCCTCACTTATTTTCAGTGGTGCTGGAGCTATTATTGATGTTGAATGAATGCACTCTCTATTAACATTTTCTTGTTAAAGTTTTAAAAAAGAAAAGCCAATGTTTTCCTCCCAAAGACTGCAACCAGTTAGAAAGACAGTAATATATACAATGAACCAGATGATCTAAACTCTGATTATTTCATACAAAATTTAAAAGGGTAAATCTTCTTGTCCAACTGGGTGACCCAGAAAAAATCCACTATTCACTCTTAACTCTGTGATTAAATGAGAGGAAGGAATTCCCTTATCTACTGCCTTCAATTTATTTTTTCAGTTTTTAGTTTTATGAGAAGATTGTGTGCAAGTCACCTTTGGGTCAAACCATTTTTGTCTTGTGATATGAATCTTCCATTTGAAAGTAACACCCAGAACATCTTCTAGAGTGAAACTCCACATCACAGAGAAAGTGACCAAGTTTCACAGTGAGGAAAGCATTTGCAAAACCTATCAGAAAATTAAAGAAAAGGAAAATTTGTTGGACATCATCTCTTGCTAGTTCCCCATTAGATATTGTACCCATATTTTCTTTTTTATATTGCCTCCAAGTCCAGTGAATTATCATTATTGTCATTTTATAAAAGATTAGAATAAGATTGAGAGAAAAATATATGTTGTTCCACTGCCAGCCTCTTCCTTTGTGGTTCTTTCCTGTCCATGTTGACATTTTGTGACCAAACAGAACCCAGTTCCTATGAAGGACCAATTCTCAGGAGGGCCCCTTGAATGCCTCCTGGTATTATTCTTGTGAAAATCCTCCCCTTGAGTGCAGATGGGACCTGTGACTTGTTTCTATAAACAATAATATGGTAATGGTGAGAGAATGCCACTCCTATGATGATGCCTCATTATGTAAGACTCTCCCTGGCTAGAAGACTGACTCTTAGGACTTTCTCCTGTACGGGCTTTGAAGAAATCAACTACCCTGTGGTGAGAGGGTCTAAGGAAATGACCATGTGAGATGGAAGTGCAGGTAAACTTCTAAAAGTGTGGGTGATCCTTGGTAGCACCTGGTCAAAATCCATGACCACAATCCTACTGTCTTGGGAGATGAATTCCACCAACCACATTAAGCATACTTGGAAATAGGTCCTCCAGTTTGTTTTTGTTTGTTTTCCCAGGATTTATTGCAAGTTTATTATGAGTTAGGTATAGTACAAAAGCTTTCATATAGCCCTTAATCTGCATTACAATATCAACACAGCATGTGTCATAATCCCCTCCTACTTATGGAATTTGCTCCCTGTTCTGAGGGGCTTTTCCAGGTGAGGTGACCAGTGCAGAGGGAAGTGGACAGTCTGGGCAGCATTTCCCAGCCCCCATATGCTGCCAGAGGCTCGGGAAGTTCCTCTAAAAGCAGCGGAGGGGTTTTTCCCTGCCCAGGTAAGGTTCTCCGGTTTAACTTTCAGCAGAGACCCAACCTACAGTCTAACTGGACACTGGTGAGATCCCAAAGCAAAGGCTCTAAGCAAGCCATGTCTTGACTTGACCCACAAAAATTGTGAGGTAAATGGACATTTTTGTAAGCCATTAGTCTGTGATAATTTGTTACTCACATGGAATAATAATATAACAGCTATAAATTAGTTCCTGTGGAAGGAGCCAGAGATTAATAGGAAAATTAGTAGGAAACTATCTTAATGCTCATGTTTGGTGGGGAGGCTAAATAAATAAATATATAGTTACAATGCAGGGTGATGCATTCTATAAAATTTTTTGCAAAACCATTTATGAGAGTGAATGGAAAAGAAACATAAGGGAATTTTTAACCCCTCAGTTCCCAAAGGAACTTTTTCTACATCTTAATCCTATTTCAGAACCTTTAACCTGCCCACATGTGAGTTCTGATGACAATCCAAGCTAACACTTATAAACAGTGTGCTCACCAGGATCTGTGTGTTCTCTCTCCTTATTTGTCAGGCTATATATTAAATTTTACTGGCTCCCCACAAGTCAGATGGATCATAGATTGACCAGGATTGTGTTGGAGCAGAAGGTGTATTCTATTTACATCTATTTCCTAGTGTCCTCAACAAAGTTCTTCAGACAGAATAACTTCCAGACTGAATGAAGAGCATCTGGTGGAAGACTCGAAGGCCGAGAAGATGGAAAGCCCCTGGATCCCTAAATCAGGTCTGGAAGGGCAAGTTGCAGACAAGTTGTAGTGTGACTTCACTAGGATTTGAGTTGTAGCTGTAGTTAGGCTCCAGGGGCATTGAACTGAATTGGTACCAAATCCATATTAAAGGAGAGGCTCAAGGTCTAGAGACCATTTTCACTGCTGTGTTTAGCTGTCTTTCAGATGTCTAGACTCTCAAGTTAAACCTCATCTAACATTCATCTCTGTGGGGCTCTGAGGGTGGGGACAAAGGCATGGGTAAACTCTGCATATGAACAGCTCTTTGTAATCTTGACCTAGGCAAGTAGCAAGGCCAGTGGTCTAATCTTCCCATCTGGATGCGCTCCCCTCCCTAACCAGTCAGCTCATTTCTCGCTAGTTTCTAGAACCATACTTCACTGGGAAGGCTTTTTCCAAAGACTATTATAAACTCTGGGAAGAAGGCCAGAATGTTTCATATTGTAATGGAAAATAATCCTTCCATCCTCAATCTGCACATTTTATTTAAGGTGTGAAAAATGCTTTCCCAGCTTCAGCCAGGAGTATTCAGGTCTCCATAGGGACCTGAGCTAAGAGGGGTGGGGGCAATGATTAGGTGAGGGAGAGAACCCTCCCTCCAGCAGTTTCCAGGGGAGCAGCAAGCATGCAGTCAGAGGGAAATAAGACTTGACCTCCAGTCTGCTTCATATTACACGCTCCTGCCTCACCCTAGTGCCCGGAAGCCCCAGCTCACACTTGGCCTGGAACCAACAGGAGTGGAATGGAAGACCCCAGCTGTGGACTGGGAGCCTGCAAGCCATAAGGCTGCTTTCAGAGACTGGTGCCCCTACTACATCAAGGCAGGTATGGCAAAGAGGACCCAGTCCTGAATAACATTTGGAGACAGTAGACTTAACACTCAGGTCCTCACATGTAAGAGTTGTCAGAGAAGCTAAAATCAAATAGTTTTTCCAAGAGATAACAAAACAGTTCACTGGTTGATGTTGAATGTGAAATAAGTAAAGTTTAATAGTTCTGGGTCCTTATGAAATTATTTCACTACTGTTTCCTTAGATATTTGAACCTAAATACATCATTGTAAATAACCATCTCCAGGTTACTAAATAATTATGTGATGGTTTAAATTACAGATAGAGATCATCGGGCACAATGATTTGATATCCATTTGGCATGAATGTGTTCCTCTACATATTCTGAAATATTTTTCAAAAATTTAAATGAACCATGACCAAGACTTTAAAAAATGCATATTTTTACAGTGTGAATTACTTTAAAAACATTCATTTGCAGCTATTTTTATTACCTTCTGAAGTAACAGTGAATTTTTGTTTTCAAACTTAATGATATAAGATTTTTAAAATATCTGACTCCTGGTTATGGACCAACCAGTGTAGCCTTAATTTACTGGTAAGATCGCTCTAATCTACAGTTTATCTCACAAGTTAAAGGCCTACTTGGGAGTAACAGAGTTAGGATTCTCTCATGTAGGACAAATGCTCCGCCCTTACTTGGATGAAGTTACTGAAAACTTTAGGGTTTCCTGTCCTATGGAAACATGTGTGCTTGCTGAAGTATCCCACATTCACCTTAACATTCTCTTACCAAGAGAGGTTTGTTTCATCCTAGTCAACAATGAGTTCCCTTTTTTTCAGATATGAAGAGAACAGCTCTCGTCACTGTCTGTCACTTGAACATTTAATCAGGTAGTTCCTAAGAGCTTTATAAGTGTCTCTTCTTCATCCTGGAAGGGCTGACTCCTGATCATAACCACTGACTTCTGGGTACCGAACACTCAATATATTTTATTTGAATCTTATAACTAATTTATCAAGAAAATGTTATTAGTTCCATTTCACAAATGAGGCCACAGAGATTCAGTTACTCCCTGGAACTCACTTACCAAAAAGAGACCAGGCTGGATCCCCTTTACTCCACACAGTGGCTCGTCATGTGTGTCCTTCTTGTTTCCTTTTTTCCTACTAATTTCTACATGTAACCCATTAGCTAATTCTACTAGATAAACCTCAAAATAAATTCTCATTCTGAGGATTTTGTATTATCTCCTTTGTTATGTTTCCAACCCAAGCAACCAACATTTCTTCAGAAGTTTGATAATTCATGCTTTACACAGCAACCAGAATAGTTTTTCCTAAGAATCTTATCCTGACAAACTCCTACTGGTTGCTCATTTCTCTTATAATTTATAACTTGTCTTATAATTGATGGTGTTCTTATGACCCATCTTTTGCCAAAATGTTATATATTGTAATATAAAATAAAGCGCCACTCTTAATGTGAACTTTTCATTTAATGCAAATGTTAGGTTAAAGTTCTAATACCCAGTACCTCAGAATGTGACTATATGTGGAAACAGAGATTTTCATGAGATAATTGGTGTAAAATAATTACATCTTTCACATTCCAATGTGAATGTTGATATTATAAGAGGAGGAGACTAGGGTATGAAGAACACAGATGGTGGGATGGCCAAATTCCCATACACATAATGGGAAAGCAGCTATCTACAAACCAAGGAGAAAAGCTCAGAAGAAAACCAGTCTGCCAATACCTTGACTTCTACACTCCAGAACTTTGAGGAAATAAATTTCTGTTGTTTAAACCACCCAATCTGTGGTACTTTGTTATGGAGGCCTATGTGAGTTGGGGTACTCTGGAGAAGCAGAAGCAATGGAGTGGGAGGGAGGAGGAAAAATGGGGGGAAGAGAGAGGAAGTGAAAGAGAGAATTTGAAAGCTGAGAAGTCCCAAACTCTTCTCTTCACAAGCTGGGGACTCAGAAAAGCTAATGATGTAATTAAGTCCAAGACAAACAAGCTGAGATTGGGAGACAATGGGGAGAGGCAGTGGTATAAATCATAATCTGAGCCTGAAATCTTGAGATACAAGCATGGTGAAGCTTGAAGGGAGAAAAAGATTTATAAAGTTGCACATATCCTAACAGATTGGATGATGCCCACACTCTATAGGAGGGCCATTTGACTCAAATACTCATCTCTTCCAAAAACTCTTTTACAGACATACAAAGAAATAATTGTCTGATGAGCTAAGCATCCCCTACCCCAGTCAAATTAACATAAAATTATCCATCACACATTATCTAGCAAGCTAATGGCATCTGAAAAAATATGCTTCCCCATCTTTAGCCAGGAGCATACTGGTCTCCATGTGGACCTGAGCTAAGAAATTATGGGGGAAATGATGAAGGGAGAATGAGAATCTTCCTTGAATCATTCATCTTGTCCAAGATCCCTCAGCCATGAAGATCTTGTCTCTCTGGTTGCCTTTTATTTCTGATACATATCCTCACCACTCTTGACTATCCTTTCATGCTACAGAGTTCTGCAAGGTTGTTTTCCATTTTGAAGTTCAGTTACCAATAAGACCTCTGACCTAATCATAATGAAGAAGGCTTCCCTCACTGTTTGCATTTATTTTTCACTCTTTCATGTGCTTGGTGTATTTACTCACTTAACTATCTTCTCTGATTATTTTCTCAAGAAATCATGGATCAACCGTTTAATCCATAAACAGCAGTTCAGTAGATCTTTGTTAAATGAATGGATAGATGATGTTTTTCTGATTTTGTCTTTTGGTTCCTCAATGGTATATTTATTATACTTTTCTCCACTACCAGATATAGAGCCTGTCATAAAGTATATTCTCAACAAAAAGCCAATAAATTAAACAGAATCACTAAAAAACACTGTGAATGCTGAATAAGTGAAATTAAGAACATATTATATATATACATATATATATGACATGCTTATAGGTCTCTTCCTTTATGGCTTTGAAGTTGAGAAGAAATATGTAAAGAAAAGAAAAATCTGTTCTTAATAAATAAGAAGATTGAATTTTCACGAAGGGTGTCAGTAGATATATGAGAAGGTGATCTGGAAGGTCACAAAGCCAAACCAAGGTCCTGTCTCAGTCCTTTCCTAATCACCAACATCAGCCCAGAACATTCCAGAACAATCTGCTGATCTCTTTTCAAAATTGGAAATTAATTAATTCCTTATTTCCAATATAAAAAAGGAATCTGAACTCTAGAGAAGGCAACAGATATGTCCAAATTTCTTAAAGGACTAAACTGACGATAAGAACACTGCTGGCTTTTTGTCTGTGTACATACCCCACTGTCAATATAAACTCTGTGAAAGTCAGTGCTCTGCCTCTGACATCAGTCTTGTTTAAATTTACTAGTGTATTTAAATGCAAATATGACATTTAAGTTAGTGGAGTGAAAAATTAGGTCTGATAACTGTGACAGAGATTGGAAAGATGGCCCCTAAACTTTTTTCCCTTTTTGGACAAATAATTGAATCACAGATTTAATGTAGAAAAGGATGGGCCATATTAAGAGCTTTACACTACCTTTTCTCTCACTTCTTTTATCTCTGGTAATTTCAGAGAACTGGTATAGAAGATGGTGAAGCTACTGTATAGGAGATCTCTGTGTCCCTAGATGACTCAATGAAACAGAAACCATGACCAAGAACTCTTGGACTATGACACATCATCAGGGGAAACAATTCTAATATTTTGAGCCAATGACATTTTGTATTGCTAGTTAAAGCAGCTTTGTTATAAGTGTTCTTATTAGTAACTAACCTACACAGAATTTTCTAAGACACCGAATCAAAGGAATCAATGCATTGCTATGCTTATTTGTTCATTGCAACCCTGTTTACAATAGCCAATTTATGTAAAGAACCTCAGTGCCCAACAGCAGATGAGTGGATTATGAAGATGTAGTATAAATACACAATGGACTACTATACAACTATAAAAAGATGAAATCTTTTCATTTGTGACAACATGAGTAGGAATGAAAGAGGTTATTTGAAGTGAAATAAATAGAAAGGAGGAAGACAAATACCATGATTTCACTTATGGGATTTAGAACAAACAAAGAAATCGACAAAACCAAACTAAAATAGAAATCTGATACGTACTAGGAAAGTAAGAGGTGAGGAGCAAAGTATGGAGTGAGTCCAGTGGACTATGGTGGAGAACTATGGGTGCCTTGGTGATGGGTATGTTGTGATAATAAACATTTGAAGAGGTGTGAAACATTCACCAGAAACACTTACAGCATTATATGCCAATGTTACCTCAATAAAACCAATACATTTTTTTAAAGAATTGTATAAACAATTCAAAACAATTAGCTTTCTATCATGAAAATAGCAACATAATGAATGATAGTGATATTTTAGAATACAATAAACTTACATGTCTCAAACTTTTACTCTAATACCTTAACATTAGATTTACATTAATAGATGCTTTGCCCCTTTACATAAGCTATGAATAAGATTCTGATCATCTTAAAGTCTTAAAGTCTCCTGTTCCTGGCTGAAGCAGGAAACAGTGATGCTAAATATTTTAAAGTCAGTGTTAAAGTGGAGGCAGGTCATTCTCCAGAAGCAGTAACATAGCCAGCATGCATAACAGCACACTAAATGCTACTGTCTGATCACTGAAGTTCACCCACAGCCTTGTTCTCATTAGTGACTTCTAAGATCACGAGGAATCACTTTGTCTCTTCCTCAAACCTGCTCATGGTAATTGTACTTGTCATTTCATTTTTATAATTAAAGACTATATAAGATGATAAAATAGAAATAAAAAGAAAGCTATTGTTTTCTAAAAAAATACAGGAAAGCCACTGAATAAGCCAGTTGAGTTTGGTATGGTTGAGGCAGATATAAAACATTGTATGAATGATGTTTGTGTGCTTGTTGGGTCAGAATTTATCCCTCATTTAACTTTTTCTGTGTAATAAACCAAAAAAAGGTTTATGAATTAAAACACAAGTCATTAATTTAGCTAATTGTTTTTGCAAATCATTAATTTCATTTGGACTAAGTATACCTTCTTCCTCATTCATGCTAGGCTGGTCTTTGGTGGACTTCTTTATGTGGCCACAACAGCTCAGATGACAGAGTAGCCCGAACTCTCACATAAAGTTGCAAGAAGTGAGTCCTAAAATGTCTACCAGTTTGTATCCATGCCTGTTACTTACTCTAGCATTGGTCAAAGCAAAATGTGTGGTCAAGACCTGTTGCTAACATGACAGCACCACATAAAGCAGAGATACTGAAGAAACGAGAACAAATATAGGTTAAAACTACATAGGGCTAATCACAGGGTTTCTTTTTTCTTTCAAATCATAATTTTTTGGGGGGAAGGTGTTCCTCATCCCTCCCCTTTCCCTTGCCCCCACCCCTCTGGTCACTCCATCTCTTCTTCCACTGCCAATTATTGGTTATTTTTTAGTCCATTGGGTTCTTCCCCTTTTTTCCTGGAGCAATGTTCTTTTGTCAGGTGTGAGGTGGGTGGGTCCCCCAGCAGGCAGTCTCTGGGGTCCAGGCCTCCTTAAATAGAGGATATTCGATCACAAGGATTCTTAAATCACTGCACAAGTAACTTAAATTGTTCTTTCTACTTCAAAGAAACTGAAAATGTAGCATCATAGATATGCTTCCTCTGCAAATATACTTCTTTGGTTAAACTAACTACTGACCCTGATTTTGTATATTTATACTCTGGTTCTAACATGGCAAGTCTCCCCTGGAATCAATTGAATAAAATATGAGAGCTGATAGTGTGTGTGTGTGTGTGTGTGTGTGTGTGCTAAGTGATACGTAATATAACTAAGTAATTTAATATAGCATAGCATATAGCATAGTATATAAATAATTGATGTGATGTTATTTCTATATCATCACACCAGTAAAAGGCATAATTCAACTGGAAAAATACATTACCCAAATAATGAGATAATGGTTAAATTCTTACTAAATAATGAAGCATTACAAAATTACATTTTCATTTTCTGTGTTTTGGGTTTTTTTAATTATGATATTAATTTTTGATTTCTATGCAAGGATTTTGAAACATTATCAGGAGCAATTACCTTCAGGAAGAGGTAAACTGAAGAGTGAATGTCAGTCATTTCCTTTATAAATATATATATTTTTTCTAGTGTGCATAATTAACTTTATGCTATGAATTTTTCAGTAGAGGAATTTTAGGGGAAATTGTGAAAAGATGTAACTAAACAATATGAGAGCCAAAAGTATACTTGTAATCATAGTAATGAAATTTCTCTTAATTACAGGGAACTACTGCATACATTTTATACCTGCAAACTTGAAATACATAAAATAACCAACCCTCCATATCATAATATATCATATTGGCAAAAGCATAAGAAAATTAAATGCTGCCACTACTAATGGAAATGCAGCTTCCTCCAATTTCTTGAAATCAGTTTGGGGCTAAGAAGAACGAGAATTGAATGTATTCTCATGAGTCAAATCAAAGGAAACACTCACAGATCACTTCATAGATTTAGGCTGAATGACAATTGCAAAACCAATTATATATGACAAAAATTGAAGTAATGAGATGGTATGAAGCCACAATTTTTTTTCTAAGACTTTTAATCAGATGGTAAAAAAAAATAGTAGTTAATGCTAATGGACACAATTCATGTATTACCTGTGATCTGATGTTAATTTTTATTTTCATATATATGGAGTATAATATAGAAGGTATATGTTGACTATTAATAGTCACTATTCCTGCATCTATATGCTTGCTCATTTCTACATATCTTTTCTCTTATAATAATTTGTACACATTTCACGCTTTCAATGATGGATTTCTTTCTTTTATAGTGAGAAAAAATACAAACTAAAAAATGCCTAAGATAGTCTTAATGATGTGTATCCAGTAGCACATCAATTAAAGTCAACATCTGTTACATATCACATAGTGAAGAGTATTTTTAGCAATGTTACCAGTCACTGCTCAGCAGTTTTATCATCATAGTTTGATAATAGCAATAACAATTGGTAGCTGTAGCAATTTCATAAAAATATACTGATGACAAAATGCAGGAATACCTTCAATAAAGATATTGTTAAACATGCTGCCAGAGTATTTAATTTTATATTTTTCTCTACTTTAAAAAAATTACGATATAACACTCTGAGAGAAAATATTTTCATATATGAATCTTCATGCTAACATCTCATCTATTGTAAGAATGATATAAATTTATTAGAGAAAAAAGAAAGCGTAATAGAGGAAGGGAAAGCAAAACTAAAATCCATGGAGATAGAGCATTTTGCTAATAGTTAAAAAGCTAATATTTTGGTGTATATGTGCTCATAGCTATGCATATTACATAGCTTAACATAATATTTTCCCATGATATTAGATGCAATTATAAATATTGTTAAGTTTACACATAACAAAACATAAAATATCATTATATTAAGTTGTAATAGCATATATAATGAGAAAAAATTTTGTTAAATTAACAAATTATGATATTTCAAAAAGCAATAGCATTTGGCTTAAAGATTATTTCTTAGAAACATTTTACCCAAGCAAAATTCAGGATTCTTAACTCTAGAGGTCTATAATCATCAAACTATTATCACAAATCATTTTATTAATATCTGATTATGTAGTCAATTTTTTAGTATCACAACAATGTTTATTAAGCACCATCTCTGCAGTCTTCACATCCATGGGACTGAATTTTTTTGAATGTGTTTAGATAAAGTCCATTCATGGTACAGTGAAAGAGGAGGACAATTAACAATGACAACCAAGCATGATCATATGCAACATAGCCTACACAGAGAGGCAGCAAAGAGGGTGGGAAAACTTGAAAAATAGAGAAAACTAATATGGGACAACTTCCAGGAGCTCTGGGAAGGGTTGAAGGTGCCTTTGGTTAAAGTTGAAACTGATGTCCAGTTTGGGTGGTACTTGTGGGACAATCATTAATTCTAAAGTGGACCATATAATAAACACTTCTTAAAACAACAGTATTTTCCTATCTTTCTTAATTGCACAAGTACTTATAGTCAATCACTTGTTTTGAGAAGAGACAGAAACATGAGTCACCTGGAATAACAGCCACAGTGGGAACATTCCCCGAACACCAACCACTTTGCATCTCATTATCTATTCTGGTTGAGGGGAAAAACTTCCAAATGCTAAGATAAAAGACATTGAATCAGTGCCAACTTCAGAAGACATGAGAGGAAGCTGGGTCTCTCTCTTCCTAAAGTCGAGGCAGCTTTCAAGATCATGACTCACCCGTGAGTGCTTTCTGGCAAACATGCTTGCGTTGGGACCTGGAGTGAAAAGCAGGGATCCCTTGGCTTCCCTCCCTTCTGTGACAAGCTATCCTCTGAAAATTGCTGCATAAAAGACATTCTTTCTTATCATTTGTAGAAAACTTTATGACAGCCAGAGAGAAAGTGTTTTAGTCTCCACATTCATCAATAGCTTGCTTACATGGAAAATTGTATTTTATAAAAGGTGACTCATGTGTTTATGTAAGCCTATCTAAGTTTTCATCCTGTCCATGGTGGCAGTTATGATAAATCCTTTGAACAAATGTGGTTTTGCATTTCTACACATGTAACACATAGAACTGCAACTGAACTAATAATTTATATTTTCAGATGTTGTGTCTTTCCAAGTTAATTGACTTCCTGAGCTGGGACCCTGCTGAAACCTCCTGAGCCAACTTCTCCTAGTGCCAAAACTACTCCCTAGTAGGGTGAGACCCATTTGGAAGTTGCATTAAAGTGGCTTCAGACTTCCAGGCAGTGACTGTTTCAAAAAGGGCTCAAAGCTACATTAGAAAAGTCAATACATCTTGAAATGGGAATATTTTTTGACTTAAAATGAAAACATGTATCGAGTTTTTTAAATGATGAACTGGAAATGGTCCTTTGGAAAAAAAACGTGAGAGAGATTTGCTAGATTTTTCTAATATAGACTAGACATTTATGTCATCAGTAAAAATAGGCAAGCTCATAGAAAAAGAAGCTTAAAAAGGAGAGGTGGAGTAATTAAATCTTTCTATGTTAATTTCAATGCTTTAGAATTTAAATATCTTTTTCAAGCATAAGCAAGCGCCTCATAGTACCAAGTCACATACTATATCCTAAAGGCTCTGGGAATTCAGAAAAAGGAATCGGGGATTGTGAAAATGTGTGTATATTTAGATATATCTGTGTCAAATTCCATTTTTACCACTTACCAGCTGTATGCTTTGGGGAAATTTTCCTAACCTCTCCAGATTTAGCATCCAAACCAGTAAAGAGAAATTATATTCAGCAAGATAATATGGATAAAGAACTTACTCTACAGTAAATATTAAAAAAAACAGTAGCTATTTTGACATAATAACACTAACAAATGTAATAATGTGGTAAACTTTAAACTAATTATGAAAATCTCAAATATCAGAAACCCATTAGTGAATAAACTAGTTGAATAATTTAGTTTAGCCTTTAAAATATTAAAACTTAAAAAAATCACTTTATTTCAAATTTAGTTCTTTCTAAAAAATACTTTACAAACTTTGTTCTTTTGTAAACAGAAGATTCATTTTCTAAATAACCTAGAATTGTTGGATTCTGCCATTTTCGTGGTTTTTAAGTCATGCTCCTGCACTAAACAACCCTTACATGAAAATTTAGGCTGTGTTTATGTTATATTGTTTAAAAAATGTTCTTATTTGTGGTAATGTGACCTCATAATTTCTTTTTCCCCCAAATTAGATAATCTTGCATTGGGAGAATAGGGTAGGCAGAGAGAAAGGAGTAGATGTTACTATAAATTTTGAGAATTTTTCTAATTGAAAATATTTTGGAGGGAAACAAGTCATAAAATGACAGAGAGCTGAAGTTTTCCAAAATTTAAATTATGCTCCAATCTTCAGAAAAGATCACTATCAAGTGGCAATTTTCCTAACTGAATTACCAGACATATTTCTTCAATAGAGAATAAATATTTTATATCGACAAGCATATTCAGAAACAATAGGATAAATCTTTATCCCATTCAGTATTATCAAGTACTTTTCTAAAAAAGATCCCATTTTCCTGGGTTTTATGTGGTTATTTCTTGAGATTGTATGAGATTTTGTCCACTCAATTTATGGAGTAATTTTTTAAAGATTTTTGTTTTGCTTTTCTAAATAGAAAAAAAACCCTATAGATGTGTTATAATGAGAATCCAACCCCAAAGAACTATTTCCAAAAGGAGAAATTTTCCCCACATTTTCCAATGATTTAATCAGAATACACTGGCATGTTCACATCTACAGGAGCCAGGAAAACCTATATGGATAATTTTAGTGCCATAGAAATGTAAAACTAGGAGGTATTTAGAGCATTTTGCAGTGATTTACTCACTCTGTAAGATAAAATTTTCCAACTTCAAGCTTAACTCAAAGTAATTTAATTTCAACATTTTACTGAAATGCAAAGCCGGATTTTCACAGTGGCCAGAAGTCATGGCCAAGTGGAACTCTGGGACCCACGGAGGATGGCCGATATCCTGCGGCTGCTGAGATTTTTGTTCAGCACATTTCCTGGTCTAGTCTATAAAATAGATTTCCTCTCTCCAAACAAGAAAGCAGATCAAGATAAGGTAGTGTTAAAACAAAATTGGGCAAAGAACATTGAATCATACTAGAAAACAGAATTCAATTAATTTTTTTTTGCCCAGGAAGATGGAGTTAGTGGACTGAGAAAATCGAGATGCTTCTAGCCATGCCTTGGGTTATCATGCTTGTGGCTTTGCTTTGAGTCTGAAGTGTTTGCAGCAGGCCTAGGGCCAGTCCTGCACCATCTTTAAATACCATACTTGTGAAGACAATGGTGAACATCGACACTAGCCAGTTTTCAACCACAAGACAAGAGTCATATAAAATTCATCTATTTCTTTTTTAAAGATATGTGTATTGAGTGACTTTAACTTACCACACTTTCTATCCCCCTATGTGTTTTAGAGGCATAGGTTCACATCCCTACAAATGTGAGTTATCACACCATTCCCCTCACAAAGCACCATGAATCTTCCTCCTGAGTCACCTCTCATTTCTGACCCATCCCTCCTATGTCCACAGTAACTTGATCAGAGAAATGTGAATATGAGGAATTAGTAGCTAAACCAAGGGACATAAGTAATGAGGGGATTGAAGTAATGAGGAAATGGACTAAGAAATAAATAGGATGCTACAGAATGGGTTAGCAGATAGAGGACACAGAATCCCTGTGTCTTTAGGATTGAACAGAGAATGTGAGAGGACCTCCGTGCACATACTGGCAATGAGATCCACTTCTTGTTGGGGAGACTGGTTATGACCCACAGAGCAGCCGAGAAGTCTATGGTGCATTCCAGTCTGCTCTTAGAGTGACAGGGAAGGTGACTTTGCAGGAAAATCTCTGGAGGTGATCTCTTCCGAAACAGTTGACTGCTAGGTTTAGCTGGTACTACTACACAGCAGGAGTCAGGTGCCTACAGAGCACCTTGGGTCCCAGACCTGGAACCTGCACAGTCTACACCTGAAAATGTCAGGCATGGAAGCAGCCACAAGACCAAGGCAGGCAGACCCCTGTGGAGAACGTACCAGAAACACACTCCAACTCCTACAACAACTGGCCAAAGCTGAACATGGCCCTAGCTAGCAAGAGAAGAATTATTTCAACAGCCTACTGCTATCTCACAAGAGAGATAGTAAAGGGTGAATTTGGAGCTGAGAGATAATAAATGAAATGGTTACTTTATTAATAAATATTTACTATATTTATAATAATATTTATTACTATAAAAACTGGCAAGAACCCCAAGATCACCTTCTGAGGTCACCTGAGAGATGTTACCTTCACCATAGGTTGGGACAAGCTGTTGGAAGAGGCTGTGCATCTGTGGTTAGGAGGCAGCTTCAGTGACTGAATCTCTGGGGCAGCATCTTCCCATGCCTGGAGTAATGATTTTTTTCTTCTGTTTTTCTTTTCTCACAGAAGTGCTAGGACTTTGATGAGGAATAACATGTCCAATCACTTCCTCTGCAAAAATCTCACTCTATTTGGTTTTATCTTAAAGGAGGAGGAGGATGTGTATGTATGTGAAAAGGCACAGCATTCAACTAAGTCCAACACCCATTCATGATAAAAGCTCTTGAAAAATTGGGGATAAAAAGAATATTTCTCAACATAATAAAAGCCATCTATGACAAACCTACAGCAAAAATCATCCTAAATGGGGAAAAACTAAAATCATTTAATTAAGATCTAGAACCAGGCTCACAGCACAGCAGCCCAGAAGGTCCCAATCACAAAGGACTAACTCCTGTTGCTACTGTAACACTCCTGTGGGATAGGGAGGGTCCAGCATTCTGCATTTCAAAGGTCTTCAGTCAGGGTTGTACTAAGTTTATCGAAGACTGAGTTTTAACAGCCCCTGGGAACTCCAGCATGAGAGGCTGCTCACAGCACAGTAGCCCAGAAGCTCTGAGGCCACACCAGGGCAGAGTAGGGAGACAAGGACACTGACTACCCAAGTCTGTCAAGACACCCTAACCAAAAAGGTTTATATGACAAACCCTAGACACACCACTAAATAAAGCCACCCACTTGGGGATAACGAGAAACATTTAAAACCCATTGTCTAAAAGAAAAGAACAAAAAAGAAGATGGACAATACAATGGAAACCACATATACGCACCACACTGACTGAAAAGGAACTTGTCCCCCAAAAGAGCCAATGGAAACAGATATATCTACCACAACAGCAAACACACAAAGGCAGAAATAACCACAACTTGGTCAGCTTCACCATACCATCTAATTCTATAGCAGCAGTGAATCAATACATAGACCAAGCCTGAGGGAAAACACAGGAAGGAGGAAGAATACAAATACTCAAGCAAGCCCTAAGAAGAATAACTGACCACCAAAGGATAAACAATCTACAGAAACCAACATGGAAGACATAGAAGAAATGCTATATGTGTCAGACAAAGAATTCAGAATCTACTTGCTAAAAGCATTAAAAGAGGCTAGGGAAGATGAGGGAAAAAGGTAAAGCAAGAGGTCAGAAACTTTCACGAAGCTAAGAGAAGTAGAAAGATATAAAAAAGAATGTGGCAAAATGAGCAATATCATTGATGAACAGAAGGATGAGATTGAAACCCTAAATAAGAGCTGAATGAGATAGTTTCTAAGAGGAGCAATAGAAGAGCTCAAGAATGCAGAGGAAAGCAGATTAGAAGAAATAGAAGAGTAAATTAGCACATTAGAGGACACAGAAGTAGTGAGGATGAAGAAAGAAAAAGAGACAAAAACAAAGTAAGAAGACAGAAGAAAATATCCAAGATCTGTCAGATGACCTAAAGAAAAAAGATGTAAGAGTAATTGGAATCCCAGAAGGAGAAGAGAAAGACATAGGATCTGAAAGGCTTTTCAATGAAATAATGGAGGAGAATTTCCCAGATCTGAAGAAAGAAATGAAAATAGACATACAGGAAGGACACCAAACTAATTTAGTGAAAGAAAAAAACACAGCAAGATACACCATAGTAAACCTTTCAAGAACCAAAGATAAAGAAAAAATTATGAGAACAAGAGAGATGAAAAGGATAACCTAAAAAGGAAAACCCATTAGACTGACTTCAGATTTCTCAGAAGACCCTCCAAGCAAGGAGAGAATGGGGCCACATCTTCAAAACACTCCAAGACAAATAGTGCCAACCAAGAATACTCTACCCAGCAAAAGCATCCTTTCTTTATGAATAAAAAATTAGAACCTTTTCAGACAAGCAAAGCCTCCAGAAATCTGCTATCACCAATCCGCACTCCAAGAACTCCTGCAAGAAGTCCTAAGATTGATACCTGCAGAAGAATAAAAAGAACGAATATTTTTTTAAAAGAAACTAAAACAGAACCCCAAATGACCACCAGGAACCCAATGTTAGAACCTTAAATATCAATAATTACTCTAAGTGTCAATGGGCTAAACTCATCAGTCAAACGACACAGAGTTGCAGACTGGATTAAAAGATAGAACTTAACATTCTGCTGCCTCCAAGAAACAATCTGTTCAAAAATAATAAGCATAGATTGAAGATAAAAGGATGGAAAACAACTCTACAAGCAAATGGGCCCCCCAAAAAGGCGGGGTAGGCATTCTTATAGCAGGCAAAGTATATTTCAAAGTAAAAAAGTGACAAAGGATAAAGAAGGTCACTACCTAATGGTTCAAGGTTTAAGCCATCAAAAAGACAAACAAATTATCAACATATACTCACCAAATGAGGGTGCGCCAAGATTCATAAGACAGCTACTAAGAAAACTGAAAATGAGTATTGGTGAAAACACATATGTTGTAGAAGACTTTAACACCCCACTCTCAACAAAGGACAGATTAAAAAAAAAACAAACACAAAAGCTACACAAGGACACAAAATCCTTAAAAGAAGATCTAGACAAAATGGACCTAATAGATATCTACAAGACACTACACCCACAAGGAAAAGAATACACCTTCTTCTCAAATGCACGTGGATCATTCTCTAAAGTTGACCACATAGTAAGCCACAAGGCAAACTTGAAGAAATACACAGATTAAAATAATACCAACTTTCTTCTCAGATCATAAAGGTATCAAACTAGATATCAACAATGAAATGAAAGCAAGAAGAGCGTCCGACACTTGGAGACTGAACAACATGCTACTAAATGAAGAATGGGTAATTGAAGAAATTAAAGAAGAAATTAAAACTTACTTCGAAACAAATGACAAAGAAGACACAGCATTCCAAAATGTCTGGGATGCAGCAAAAGCATATCTAAGAGGAAGGTTCATAGCAATACAGGCCCATATCATAAAGCAAGGAAATAACCTTATCTCCCAAATTGAGATATTAGAAAAAGAACAACAAAAAAAAACCCCAAACCCAGCAGAAGACAAGAAATAATAAGAATAAAAGAAGAAATAAATAACCTAAAAACCAAAAAGACTATGCAGAAGATCAACAAAACCAAAAGCTGGTTCTTTGAAAAAATAATAAAATTGATAAACCCCTCACAAAGCTCACAAAGGAAAGAAGAGAGAAAATTCAAATAAAAAGGATCACAAATGAGATCGGAGAAGTTACAACAGACACAAAAGAAATCCAAAACATAAGAAGAGATTACTATAACAAGTATATGGAAATAAACACAACCACCTGGATGAGATGGAGAGATTCTTAGAAAGATCAACTACCTAAAATTGAAGATAAAGAGAACTTAAATAAACCAATCACAAGTAGCAAAATAGAAGCTGTCATCAAAACTCTACCTAAAAACAAGAGCCCAGGACCAGATGACTTTATAAATGAATTCTACCAGACATTCAAAGATGAAATAATGCCTGCACTACGAGACTTTAAAAAAAAAATGAGAAAGAAGGAAAACAGCCAAACACATTCTACAAAGCAAACATCACTCTCATACCAAAACCAGATAAGGACAGCACCAAGAAAGAAAATTGATAGACCAATTTCCCTAATGAACATGGACGCAAAAATTTTAATTAAAATCCTGGCAAGTCAAATCCAAACTTACAGTGGAACAAGAACAGCCTCTTCAATAAATGATGCTGGGGAAAATGGACCAAGACATGCAAAAAAATGAAAAAGACAACTCCTTCATTCCATGTACAAAAACTAACTCAAAATGATGCATAAAAAGCATATTCACCATGACCACTTGAGATTTATCCCAGGGGCACAAGGATGGTTCAACATTCAGAAATCAATTAACAGGGGGGGGGGGGTAAAGCCCGAGATCACAAAGATGTGAAATTTATATATAAATAAATTATTTAATTTTAAAAAAGATCTGGAACCAGGCAAGGATGCCCACTTTCTTCACTATTTTTTAACATTGTACTGGAAGTTCTAGCTAGGGCAATAAGACAAGAGAAAGACATAAAAGGGATATAAATAGAGAAAGAAGAATTGAAGCTATCATTATATGCAGATGATATGATTCTCTATGTAGAGAACCAAAAAGTTACAAAATCAACACTCAGATGTCAGTAACTTTCCTATATGCAAAAAAGTCAAGCAGAAGAAGAAGAAATGTTTTTTAAAAATCCCGTTTGCCATCACACCAAAAAAAATTAAAAACCTGGGAATAAACCTAACAAAACACATGAAAGAACATACAAAGAAGATGTAAAACACTGCTAAAAGTGATAAAAGACATAAGGAAATGGAAAGACATTCCCTGTTCATGGATTGAAAGAATTAACATCATCAAAATGGCTATCCTACCAAAAGCAATCTACAGATTCAATGTAATCACTATAAAAATTCCAACAGCATTCTTTAAAGAGATACAACAAAAATTACTGAAATTCATATGGGGTAACAAAAACCTCGAATATCAAAAATTCTCCTGACCAAAAAGAAAATGGAGGTATTACTATTCTAGACCTCAAACTATACTACAAAGCTACAGTAATTAAAACAACATGGTAATGGTACAAAAACAATCAGACCAATGGGACAGAAGTGAGTGCCCTAACCTAAACCCACACTTATATAGCCAACTAATCTTTGACATAGGAGTGAAAAACTTACAATGGAACAAGAACAGCCTCTTCAATAAATGGTGCTGGGAAAATTGGACCAAGACATGCAAAAAAATGAACAAGACAACTCCTTCATTCCATGTACAAAAACCAAGTCAAAATGGATAAAAGACTTGGAGATAAGACCTGAAACCATAAATTACATAGAGAAAAACTTGGGTTAAATCCTTCATGAATTGCACTCAGAAATCCATTTCTGGACACATCGACAGCTGGCAAAAAATAAAGGAAAACATAAACAGATGGGACTACATCAAACTAAAAAGCTTCTGTACAGCAAAAGAAACAACAGACCAAAAAATAAAAAAACAAAACAAAAAAGCCCAACTGAGTGAGAGAAATCAAAACCACAATGATATACCACTTTACACCAGTAAAAATGGCCCACATTAAAAAAAAAAAAAGGGGCAACAAGTGCTGACATGGATGTGGAGAGAAAGGAACACTCTTACATTGCTGGTCCAACCACTATGGAAAACATTATGGATGACCATCAAACTAATGAAAATGGAACTGTCATTTGACCCAGCAATTGCTCTTCTGGGAATCTACCCAAATGAGACCTCAATACATATACAAAGGGACACATGTACTCAAATGTTTATTTCAGCACTATTTATAATTGTGAGTTCATGGAAACAACCCAAGTGTCCCAAAACAGATGAATGGAAGAAAAAGATATGGTATATATACACAATGGAATATTACTCATCAACTAAAAATGAGAAATTTGATGAATTTATGGTAACATGAATGTACCTAGAAGAAGGCATATTAGCAGAAACAAGTCAGAAAGAAAAAGACAGAAATCAAATGGTTTCACTAATATATGGGATATAGAAAAAACAAGCAAAAGACCAGGAAGAAAGGTCAAAACAAACTAACAACCAAACTAAAATACATAGCTTGGGGAGAGTGGTAAAGGGAGGGAGCAGTCTGAGAAGGAAGATGGTGGGTGATCCCCAGGGAATACAAAGATGTGAAATATATATATATAATATATATACATATATATATAAATTATTTAATATATATAAAGTAGACATTATAAGATGTTGTGATGTCAACAAATTTTATTATCTGTTCATGTTCTCCATCTCCAAGGCAACTCCTAGACTCTCCCATGACTTTGTGGGTTTAGTGAATGGTAATAACCAAGGTTATGATCTTAACTTGGAAGCAGGGATAGTGGACCAGAATCCAAACTAAATATAGAATGTTCCAAGATGCTCAATGCTGTCCCAGTATCAATGGAATAGTTTTAATGTTTGGCTATGTTTGCTCAGTCCATCTGTCTTTCTTTCTGCCCCATGCAATCAAAAACATTGAGTTTTTCTAGCAGCAAAGTCTGTCACCAGAAGAGGGGCTAAGTGTTCCCCTTGCATGTGCCTTTGGCGGCTGTCACTAGGTAATGTTATAGGATCAGGATCAGCTCCCAGGATGACTGGTCTTAGTCATGTTACCCCCAAGACACCAATTAGTCAATATCTTATCAAGGTGAGTATAGTCTCCACCATTTTAGCAGATACCTAGTTTTGTGCCTTAATCCCTGCAAGCCTCTTTCTTCACCTATAAAACATGAATAACAGTGACCACTAAAGGGTTGTGGTATAGAAGAAGGTTTTTAAACTCTTTATGTTTATTTGTAAAGGTTTATATCTGTGCTTGGTTCATTGTAACTACTTATGATAGAAGTTAGCTAGTTGTTCTATAAAATATTTTCTCCTCTGATCATAAATCTAGACTTCCTTTACCAGTTGTCCTTTCTGACTAATATAACCATTGGGGTGAGAATTCCAAATGAATAGATGTGGTGTATAGAACATCCAGGAATGGCCCACAAAAACCTCTTGGATGGTTTACCATCTCATCCTTCATATGTTAGCTGGATATGGAGAGCCCAACAGAGAGCTCTAAGTCCTTAAAATTGATAAAGCCACAACTGAAAGATTCTGGCTGCTAAATCACTTGCTGAAAGGCTGTTTGCCAAATCCACCTTGAAAATTACTCAAGTGAAAAAATAGACCTCTACTTTATTAAGCCACTGAGGATTGGGGATTGTTTGTTAGAGTAATTTGCATTCCCACCAAAGTACATGAAAATTCCCTCTTCCAGCATCCTTACCAACACTTGTTATCTCTTGTATTTTTGTTGATGATAAACATTGAACAACCAACACTCTGAAAAGCAAACCCTGATTTGTAGTGTTTTCCAGATTCCATGGTGTAAATATTCCCAACATGGCTAGTTTCAAGTTACCCATGTGATACTGCTAAATGCTGAGTTTTGAAAAGATTTGCACAATCAATTCTAAAATTTCTATATAAATAAAAAAATAAAATAAAATACTGTGAGAGTCAGCAGTAGGACACCAGGCCAGCAATAATCTTTCATTGACTGACACACCACTCCACAAATATTAACAACTGTTACAGGTCTACTTATTATGTACAACAAATATTAAAAACTGGTTAAAGTCATATATACAAATAAGATTATGCAGAAAAAATATTTGGGACAAAATGTGTAATGACTGATGAAATGTAGATTTTTGTATTTGTTGACCAAAAGGGAAGCCTTTGTTTTATCATTAATCTTAATTTCTAGTTTAGTTTATTGCTGTTGTTTTAGGTTTTCTTGTTTAATTCTCCATTTCAATAGCTTTATCAAACAAAACAGTGAAAGAGAAAACTCAAAATTTGTCCAAAATATTCTAATTCATCATATGAGCACTAGTCTCTCATATAGATTCTCAAACATATTTCTCCTAAAAATATGGTATAATTACTTTGCAAATAAATACTCAAAAATCTGAGGATGACAAGGAAACAATCCTATTAGTCTACACTTTGCCATCCTTCTGAGTCACCTTCAGGATTTCTTTCATTTACTCTTACATATAAAATTTAAAATTTGTTGAAGATAAAAATAGCCAAACTTCCCTCATAAGCCCATTACATACTTTCTACTAAACCCAGAAAATATATCTCCTTCAAAATGTATCTTTTCATGGATATGACATAAGAAACCATCTGTTTGAATCATTGTAGTTCCCTTATAAAATAGCTTTCAATTCAGAAAATGATATTGCTAAATTAAACAAAATGCTCTCATCTCTTTACCACTTATACACTGGAGATGATCTGCATTGGGGGACTTCTCTTTTGGTCAGCCAAATCCCCAGAGAAAAAATCTTTCTAATTTTCACTTTCTGTTCCATGAAAGTTGCTTGATGTCTCCAGGTTTGTGATCTCTCTTGTATTCAATAAAAATAAAAAACTTACAAGGAATCATATTAAGAGGATCCATTTTCTCTTCTACCAGCATCAAATCACCTAAGCAGGCAGCCAGTGAATTCTCGAAAAGGAGTATGTGTGGGCTAAGTGTGCTTCTCCCTTGCTCTAGGGGAAGGTGAATGCAGGTTTTCTCAGTCTGAATTTCTGAAAAGATGGGGAAAGGAGGATGTGCCAAGTGTCTCTTCCTCATGCTGACCATACAAGAAAGAACACATCCTTTCTATAAATGAAGAGAGTGAGATGAAAATATACTCTAGCCCAGGACCACAATTTTAAAAGCATAGAGATGGGATCTCATTCAATTTTATCAGAATTTGAGGTCAATCCTCTTTACACTGTACCACTCCTTCTTGCAGAAAAGAGAATCTTAATTTAACTTTTTATTTCATTTTAAAGGAAAGGAATGTAAAATTCCCTTCTGAGAGATTGTGATAAAAACAAATTACTAATACAGATGGAAGTATAATTGAAAATGTAAATATTCTTACATATAAGCATATAGTATATATTACAGTTTAATATAAATGTATTACATGCAATTTATAAAAACATATATACTATGCAAAGATGCTTATCCAATGGGTTCACTAAAGAAAAAAAAATCCAAATTAAGAAAAAAATTAAAACACAAAATTGGCCACACCATTTAATTTTAAAATAATTTTCACAGAAAATTTGGTGTAGGTTTTCTTTAGTCAAATCTAGCAAACATTAAAAATGCTATTGTTGATACAACTTTCATTAGAACAGAATTATTTTGATGAATAATTTAACTTTTAGTAATTTACATTTTGTAATCATATTCATGAAATCACTTTACTAGTTGAAGAGCACAGACTAATAAATAGTTTACAGATATCATTTGCAATCAATTGCAAAAGCACAGTCATTTTGAGAGGGATCCTGATGTACTTGTCAATGCAGTCCTGGCACTGGACCAGATCAGTGGTCTCTGGTTTGGGAGGTGCGTTGCTTCAGTGCTCCTGGTCTTTGGACAATGATGGTCCACTGGCAGGAAGAAAGTTTGGTGATCACTGACATTTTAAGAGTCTATGCTTTGAGAAGGATGAAGCTCAACATGTAAGTTGTGCTCATAATCCACTACTAGAGATGTCAGTGTCATAATATAGAAATGAAAGTCATACAAGAGTTGGGCCTTCACCTAAATAACATTGGCCTGATGTCTATTAGCATTAGACATCCTTGCTTAAGAACTAAATTTCTCTTGGACCTTTGATGGTGTTCAGAGAACTTGTGGATAACATATATCTTATGAAATGACTTCTACAAATCTTAATATTGAATTCCTACAAAATACTTAAGTATAGAGATTATTCCCATTTTAAAGATAATAAAACAAAGTTCAGAAAGATGAGGAGATTTTTCAGGCATACAGTTAACATGAAGTCAAATCTGTCCAATCCCATAGCTCTTTTATTATATACCATGGTGCCTCTCTCAAATAAATCATGTATTTAATATTATAAACTCAAAATACATTCAACTGATGCTGCTGTTTTATTAATGGTGCCAGTAATAAATCCTGTTAATACTCAAACTAATCCCCTACAAAGCATCTTCCTATTCATGCTGCCACTCTTCTAAAATTTCCATCTTTTCTTGAAGTCTTTCCTCTTCCATGCAATCTTCTTTGGCTACTTGAAATCTCAGAGTTCTCCCAACTCTGTAAAATAAATGTATGCCTTGCTGCTAGTGGAGGTATGTAGAGATGGAATTATGAGGTATCCATGTCTACCTCTCTACAGTAGTCTTCTTTAATCAGTTTTTCAAGAAAATAAAGCCTTTCAGAAAATTAAAAACAACCAAACAAAAGAATCTTCCCTGGATTGGTTTGACCAATAATTTAATATCAACAATTTAGTTTTTGATTCACATTACTGCTTTCATTAGTTATTCTATTTTTTTTCACATTTGTCAGTTTACATGTCTAAGAATCTTGCGGTTACTTTTTTATTCTTCCATAGGTGTACATATTTCACCACCACTCCTGAAGTGATGTCCTATAACCTCCCACCCCCATCTCCTATTTCTTCCCAACCCACACTGGTAACAAGTAAATTCTTCACTGGGTCTTAGATGTGGTTTTACTTTATTTTTCCAATATATGCTTTTGGGTTATTATTTATATTTCACAGAGAAGTGAAGTCATCTACTACTTTCACTTTGCTTTATTTCACTTAGTATAATTAACTCAAGTTCCACCTATTTTGTTCCAAAAGGCATTGCTTCATTTTTTAAAAATAGCTGAGTAGTATTCCTTTCAGTACATTTTCCTAAATCTCTGTATCGTTATCTGTTGATAGGTACTTAGTGGAAACAACAAACATTGGCAAGGATATGAAGAAGAAGGAACTCACATCCATTGAGGGCAGAAACGAAATTTGGTGCAAGCTCTTAAGAAAATGGTATGGATGAAAAAGATGTGGTAATATCCACAATGGAATATTACTCATCAATTAAAAATGACAAACTTGACGAATTCAAAATAACATGGATGCTCATGGATCAGGAGAATTAACATCATCAAAATGGCCATCATGCCTAAAGCAATCTACAGATTCAATGCAATCCCCTTAAAAATTCCAATGACATTCTTTAAAGAGATGGAACAAAAATTACAAAAATTCATATGGAATAACAAAAGACCTCGAATATCAAAAAACCTCCTCTCCAAAAAATGAGAGAATGGAGGCCTAACTATTCCAGACTTCAAGCTATATTACAAGGCCATAATACTTAAAACAGCATGGTACTGGTACAACAACCGACAATCAGACCAATGGAACAGAATTGAGAGTCCGGAAATAAAGCCACACATATAGAGTCAACTAATCTTTGACAAAGGAGTGAAAAACTTACATTGGAACAAAGATAGCCTCTTCAATAAATGGTGCTGGGAAAACTAGACCAAGATCTGCAGAAGGCAAAAAATTGAAGGAAAACATAAACGGATGGGACTACATCAAACTAAAAAGCTTCTGTATAGCAAAAGAGACAACAGAAAAAAACTAAAAGAAGCCCAACCAAATGGGAAAAAAATTTTGCCCTCCACAAGAGTGATAAGGGATTAATATGTAGATCCACAAGGAACTCACACAACTAAACAAAAGCAAAACAAGAAGCCCAATCAAAAAGTGGGGAAAAGAACTAAAAAAGCACTTCTCCAAAGAGGAAATACAAATGGCCAACAGGCACATGAAAAATTGCTCAATGTCACTAGCAATTAGGGAAATGCAAATCAAAAACACAATGAGATAGCACCTTACACCAGTGAGAATGGCCCACTTCAAAAAAACAGGCAACAATAAATGCTGGTGTGTATGTGGAGAGAAAGGAACACTCTTACACTGCTGGTGGGAGTGCAAATTGGTCCAGCCACTATGGAAAGCTGTGTGGAGGACCCTCAAACTAATGAAAATGGAATTACCATTTGACCCAGCAATCGCTCTTCTGGGAATCTACCCAAAGGAGAACTCAGTATGGGTACAAAGAAACACCTGTGCCTGGATGTTTATTGCAGCACCATTTATAATTGCAAGGACATGGAAACAACCCAAATGTCCCAAAACAGAGGACTGGATGAAAAAGATGTGGTACATATACACAATGGAATATTACTCATCAATTAAAAATGACAAATTAGATGAATTTATGATAACATAAATTATGATAACATAAATATGAAGAAATCATATTAGCAGAAACAAGTCAAAAAGATAAAGACATACACAAAATGGATTCACTACTATGTGGGACTTGGGAATGATAAACAAAAAGCTATAAAGAAAAATAAAAAAAAAACTAACAACCAAATTGAAGGACACAACTCGGGGCAGCGGGGGCAGGACAGAGGGGGAAGGGTGGGGGTGTGAATCCTGGGGATTATAAGGATGTGAAATTTATATATAAATAAATTATTTGATTAATAAAAAAAAATAACATGGATGTACCTAGAAGAAATCTTATTAGCAGAAACAAGTCAGAAAGAAAAAGACAGAAACTAACTGGTTTCACTAATATATGGGAAATAGGAAAGACAAACAGGCCAGGAGGAAAAGCCAAAGCAAGCCAACAACCAAACAAAAGAACACAACTGGGGGTGATGGTATGAGGGGGAGTGATAAGGAAGGGAAGTTGGTGGGTGAACCGCTAAGAAAACAAAGATGTAAAATATATATATATATCTATATTTTAAAGAATATGGTATGGAGATTTCTTAAATAAAATGAACATTTTATATCATCCAACATGACCACTATAGGTTACCCTTGAACATGAAAACTAATTTGAAAAGACTTATAACTCCTGTATTAATAGCAATATTGTCCACAATTGCCAGATAATGGAACCCACTTAAGTGCTCATTTTGTATTCATCATGTGAATTTCATGTAACATGAAGTTATATCTCATATATACTCGATAGTGAGGCAGATGACACATGGGAGGCCAAGAGGGAATATATTTACCCAGGGGCTCAATAAACAAATGCTGAATGAATCTTACTTAAATTTCAAGTATTCTTGTGAAAGTACCTAAGGCACAGAAGTCAATGTAGGTATCACTGAGTCACTGATCCACATGACAATTAAATGTTGCTAATTCCAAGTCATTACACACTATGTGTTACTATGTGTGGATCACAAGTTGACTGGAAAGCTCCACACAGTTTAACAGACTAGACATTGGAGAATCATCCTGTTTGTGATGCCAATTGTAGTACAAGTATCAGGTTCTTGGTGGGTTCTTTATTGGTTCACTTGTCCAGGGGCCTTCTGCCCAGCCTGGTCACTCAAGCTACTCTTTACCCACCTGCCATTCTCTTTTTTCCTCTCTAGAAGACTCCACTCCTGCATCCTTCTCCAGATGCCAAAACCTCTTGGCTACTTGTTGTCTCACTCCTCGTGCAAATCCTCTCCCAGCTGCTTCCTCCACTAGTTTTTAACTTCCACACTCCCCAAGGAGGAGGGCCTCCCAGTTTCATTCCCCCATTTTTGTTTTTAAACCTAACATATCTATGTTGGTCCAAATAATTCTATATCTTCTTTATATCCACATAGAACATTATATAAAATATGTCTCTATATTAATACCAGTTGCAGCAGTTATCAAAGCATATATCCATTACACAATACAATGAGGCAAAGGATTCAAATACAGAATCAGCAGGTTATAGCATCTTCAAACAAGTATCCAACAATTAGCAAGTATCTAAGAGGAAAAACAAAACAAGTCATAACAAAACTGTACATTAACCATGTGTATTAAGGGAAAGGATTATAGCTATTCCCTCCTTGGTCATTCAGTTCTCCTATCTTGACCATTCTCCTTTTCCCGGCATTTCCTCTTTTCCATATTCTGTGCTCGTATGGGCCTAGTTTCCTTTCTTGCCACATTCCTGTTTCTTTTCTCATTTCTTTCCCTTAGGGAGGGGCAATCATATTTCCAACGACCATACTCTCTACAAAACGCACACGGGTCCCTTCCGAAAGGCTCTCTCTTTTAACTTATTTATATATAAATTTCACATCACTGTGGTCTCTGGGGTTCATCCCCTTCCCTGACCCTGCCCCCCCCAAGTTGTGTACTTCAATTTGGTTGTTGACTTACTTGTTTTGACTTTTCTTCATGGATTTTTGTTTATCTTTCCCATGTCCCATATAGTAGTGAAACCATTTGGTTTCTGTCTTTTTCTTTTTGACTTGTTTCTGCTAATATGAATTCTTCTAAGTCCATCCATGTTATCATAAAATCGTATAATTTGTCATTTTCAATTGATGAGTAATATTCCATTGCATATATATATATATATATATATATATATATATATATATATATATATATATATCTCACATGTTTTTCATCCAGTCATCTGTTTTTGGTTGCTTCCATGTCCTTGCAATTATAGTGCTGTAATAAACATTTGAGTACAGGTGTCCCTTTGTACCCACATTGAAGTTTCCTTTAGGTAAATTCCCAAAAGAGCAATTGCTCGGTCATATGGTAATTCCATTTTCATTAATTTGCTGTCCCTCCATACTGCTTTCCATAGAGGTTGGACCAGTTTACATTCCCACAAGCAGTGTAAGAGTGTCCCCTTCTCTCCACATCCTTGCCAGCACTTGTTGTTGCCTGTTTTTTTGATGTGGGCCATTCTCACTGGTGTAAGGTGGTATCTCGTTGTGATTTTGACTTGCATTTTCCTAATTGCTAGTGACATTGAGCAATTTTTCATGTGCCTGTTGGCCATTTGTATTTCCTCTTTGGAGAAGTGCTTTTTTAGTTCTTTTCCCCACTTTTTGATTGGGCTTCTTGTTTTGCTTTTGCTTAGTTGTGTGAGTTCCTTGTGGATCTGCGTATTAATCCCGTATCACTCTTGTGGAGGGCAAAATTTTTTCCCAGTTGGGTTTCTTTTAGTTTTTTCTGTCATTTCTTTTGCTGTACAGAAGCTTTTTAGTTTGATGTAGTCCCATCTGTTTATGTTTTCCTTCAATTTTTTTTGCCATCAGTAGAGTTTTCCAGAAAGGGGTTTTTTGAATTGTACTTTCTGGAAGGTTTTTCCCAGGTTTTTTTCTATGTATGTTATGGTTTCAGGTCTGAAATTTAAGTCTTTTATCCATTTTGTGTTGGTTTTTTGTGCATGGTATGAGGATGCTGTTGATCTATTTTTTGCAGGTCTTAGTCCAATTTTCCCAGTGCAATTTATTGAAGAGGCTATCTTTGTCCCAATGTAAGTCCCCCCACTCCCCAAGGCTCTCTTCTAATCCCTTCTCTATTTCTGAATCTTGGTCTGACTTCCCTTCTCTGGAATGCCATAGGATGCTGAATTCTCTTTTGTTGCCTGTTATGTATTCTAAAGGCTGCATCTACCATTTGATAGGCAGACATTCCCAATACATTTTCAATATTATTTAGCTCTGTTCTTATATCAGGAGCACTCTGGGCAACAAATTTCATGCTCACTAAATTTGAATTTTCTGGAGCCTCAGTGATTATGTCCATATGGTGGCAAAAGACTTGCATAATTCTAAGAACTCTGAAGGGTTCTCATTAGCTCTTTGATGGACCTCTTGGACTTTTCCATAGCTCCTTTGCTTTGGGACTCCTTGTCTTAATCCCACTAGTAAACAGTTTTGATAATGCCTTAACATCATTATGCCCTCACTATTGGGGTTACAGTTAGGTTCTGTAGAAGGAACAACCACCTCTGGCCCTGGATTTTCTCCATTTTCCATGTGGAGATGGCCAGCCTCTTCTCTAGTTTTCCCTAAAACCATTCTTCGTTCATCACTTGTCAGTAATGTTTCTAACAGAGATTGAATGTCTGCCCAGCTAGGCCAATGGCATGCAAAAATCAAACAGATCTGCCATCTTAGCAGGGTCCTGCCAGTATGATAGAACAGACATTTTCCAGTTTAAGGGAATCCTTGGGGAAAAGGGGGTATGTAACCAATAATATACAGCTGGCTGGCCCTGTTCATTCAGTCCTCCCATTGGAAACTGATAAAGGGGGTATTGTTCTGCTCCAAATTTCATGCATTTTCTGGTACAAGATGGTGGAGTTTTAATGCTAGGAGATGGTGAAGCTTGTGGAGTCTTCACACTCTCCTCAGTAGGTGCAGTGGCAACACAGAAGGGATTCTGCACTGATGGATTCAATGCTGCCATTAGGAAGTGGTCCTCCTCCACCTAAAACCCTCTATCACTACCGTCTGGTAAAGGAGGTGATTGACTTTCTACTCTTTGTACTCTTTGTATCTCTAGATGGATTTCTTGCATCTCCTTTTGCATCTTTAAACTAATCTCCTGTATTACCTTTTGCAGATGGTTTATCTGCAATTGCCATTCTGCATTAGACTTGCTACTTCCCTTTTTAAGAAACAATACATATACCAATGTAGCCAGTAAAGCCCTTAAGAGGATAAATCCAAAGTTTACATACAAGTTTTCACCATATATCCATGCAATACCCAACAATAAGGACATTGTTCTGTCAATACTAAACTTTACAAATTTTATAAACCACAACATTACATTTGAGAAAACAGATTCCTCAGAGGACAGAGGTGAATTGCTTAAAGTAATTGTCAAACCCATGGCTCTCTCTATATATAATTTTTTTCCAAAATGCTTTAGACCAACGTCTTATAACTGCTTTCCATGTTAAGATGACCAACCCAAGATAAATTATCCTTGGGCTGGTCAACCATGGGTGATTTTCCCTTCGTGGTCACCAGCTGAAATTGGGTCAAAAAGGAGGGGAAAGCCTCCAACTAATAAGCCCCAGGTCCGTATCACCCGTGTGTAGCAGTTGCCACTCAAAATGCAGTTTAACAAGGGATTTTATTAACAAGGGAGTTCAACAGGGAAAACGAAAAGTCCTTACAGCCACAAGTGGCAGTTGTCTTACCCCAGTCACCATTCTCAGTCCCAAAGGTCCCAAAGACACAGTCCATGATGGTGCCCCTTTGCCCCTCCAAACCTCAGAGTCTGGCACTCTGCAAAGTCCAGTCCTTCTCTGGCATCTTTTCTTTTTCTCTCTCCAGTATCCCAAGCTGCTCCACTTCTTCAAGGTTCTTCAAACTTCTTCCACAATTACTGATGTACAAATCAATTTTCCAAATTCTGGCCATCGCCAGATACCAGCTTTCCAGGCCACCTTGCTGCGGTGTCACACTCTCCACACTGGCCACTGTTTCACTGGCCACCATGACTCCACCACCACCAGCTCATTCTTTCAGGGGGCTTCTGCCCAGCCTGGTCACTCAGGCTAGTCTTTACTGGCGTGCCATTCTCTTCTCTCCTCTTCAGAAGGCTCTGCTCCCATGTCCTTCTCCAGGTGCCAAAAACCTCTGAGCTATCAGCTTTCTGTGGTGTCACTCTTCATGCAAATCCTCTCTCAGCTGCTTCCTCTGGCAGTTTTTAACTGCCACTAGTTTTTATCTGCCATGGCCCCCAAGGAGGAGGAGCTCCCAGTTTCAATACCACCCTTTTATCTTCTCCCCCCAGGCCCAAGTGATTCACCCACTGGAACAAACAAACACAAACATAGGGAGGGTGCTGGTCATAGAGGCTATGGAGGAGAAAGCCTGGCTACCTCATTTACCCCATACCAGGCGAGACATAGTGAAGTCCTGACCTCCTGCAGTAACCACAGAGTAAGGGGTCATGACACTAGGGGTTTCCTAATCCTGATCGCTGATCGGATATTCAGGGTGCAGGGCTGGAAACAGATGTGGATAATCTCCAAGCATTTAGTCTGAGGCAGGAGTCTACACTAATCTGCTAATGAGGCAATTTACTGGGATATACAGGTGATCAATTTGGTTTAGTGGATAGACTGTTCAGTCTAAGAAATTCTGATGGGAGAACCAAGAGAATAGCCAGATCAAGATCTGTACCCAGGGGACAGAGTTGGGTTCTTTTGAAGAGGTAAGTCTGACATGAAGACATAAAGACATAATATTTAATTAGTGGTTAAAACTGAGAAGGAAGATTCATCTGCAGAAAGAGAAAGCAGGACAAGTGGAAAGGAAAGACCAATATTCAAAGAACAGTTGACAAGTTTACCTATTGTAATGTAACCAATCCTTGTGCCAATTGTAGTGTAACCAGCCTGTTTGTGACACCAATTATAATGCACGGGCATCAGGCTCACCAGTCTAAGGAGGTTCTGTATTGGTTCTAGCAGTTACACAGACATAGTAGGTAGGGTAGGGCCAGGTTAGGGCTGTGACTGGAGGTAGGTTAGGGGGTAGAAGGTAGGTGAGCTCTCCAGGAATCTTCACACCCTTTCTGTGTGTTCCCTCTCTCTCTCTCCCTCCCTGACACTATCTCATCATGTGTTTCTTTCATGCTAGTGTTCTGTCGTGCTCCTGTATCCCCTCCTTCCTAGGCTCAGGTGTGCACACACAAGCATGGGCAAACCCACTGGGCTGCATAATCCTGGGGAGGGTACAGTACCACAGGTGCTGATTATACAGGCTAATAGAGGGAAAATCCTGACTGACGCACTAATGCTACACACAGGTCAAGAATGAGCTCCCTGCTCCTACTTCTCTTTATCAACTCCAAATCTTCATCCACCTGAGCCCTAGGGCTCACTTGCTCATTGGCAACAACACAGAAGATAACACCTCTCAAACTACCATCCTAATGAAAGTTCAATCCCACATTCAGCTTGGATAGAAATTTTATATTTAAAGAAGTTAATTCAAAAAAGGGCATCATTGTTTCTTTTTGTAGTGTTTAATTTCTCCTTCAGGGGTAGTCCCTGTATGTAGACCACCATACCAAAAATGAGCAATGATGTAAGCAACTTAAGGTTTAAAATAAATAAAAATAAAAATTTCACACTCAAAAATAAAAATAAACAAAGAAAGCAATGCTAATATACCCATAAGGATCATTTCTGCAAAGGTGCTTTGTCAATTCTTTATGTTTATTATGACTCGGGGCTATTTCATCTACTATGATAATAAGATCTTGTAAAGTATCATCAGTTAGAGATCTCTGTACGTGCTCTCTATGAAGAGATGTTCCCTTAGAGATGCAGCTCTTAATGCACAGTGTAAAATACTTGTAGCTTTTATTATGTCTTAGATGAAAAACATGTTTTACTGCATACCAGAGTAACAGACGTCAACTCACTTTTCAAATTGGGAACAGCTTTTCATTTTGTTCTATTCAACAATTTCTGGATCCTAATTCAACCCTTCCCTCCCTCCATCCTACCTCCCACAACCAGGCATTTGTCTTTTCTCTAGCAAAACAATGTCACATACTGCTTTTTCAAACGGTGAAAGCAAAGTGTGTAAGGTGACAGAGGATGATTCTCAAGCGAGTTATCTTCCAGCCTTTTCCATCTTTTATTCAGTGAGAATAAACCAAGGGAACTGGATGTTGAAATATTTACTGCCTCAACACTACTGATTGAACACAATCCCCCAGGAAACCCAGATGCCCAGAGCAGTAGATCAAGAGAGGGGAATTCATGGGGCTGTAGAGTCAAATTTTGATTTCTAATCTCCCGTTTAAGGAAAGAAAGAAAAAATAAAGGGCCATCTGCCACGCTACTAAAAACCAAAATGGAAGCATCTATCACAGTCCTCTTCCAAATGCCACTTCTGCATTTACTGATGATTAGGAAAATAAGTCCCTTCTGTATAAAGTTTAAATACACTTGAAGGTGCAAATAAGTAAATGGTAATTTAAAAGATTATTTTTTTGAGGACTAAATAAATTGGTTCATTTTACTCCTTGGATGAAAAAATTTCAGTTGTAATTTTATAATAGAACACAAAATTTGAACCAAGTATTATCTGGTTAAATATCATCACTGGTAAATATGAAGTTCACAGAACAGAGGACAAGATGGTCTCATACAGGTGTTCTCTGCTGTGAAGGGGGATATTGATTTCAACAGGTAACAATGCCCAAAGTGTAAACACAACCATCAAAATCAGAAGATCTGAATTCTAATCCCGATCCCCAATCTAGACAAGTCTGCAATTCTGTTGTACCAAATTCAAAATGAGAAGACAGATAACTTGCCTCTTTTTGCTCCAAAGAGCTGTTACAAGCATAAGTGGAGTAATCAATACGAATGCACATTAACCTCTTCAAACAAAGAATGGTGAAGAAAAGTAAGAAAATGACATCTTTTTGAAACAACAGATGATTTTTTTTCCCTTCATCTTTTTTTAGATAGCTAAACTTAAAGTCAGTGGTGCCCATTTAAAAAGCAAAATCACAGAAACATGCAGGGGAATTTGGAATCAATTTAGTTAAAGACATGTTCTTTGCAGCTGTTGTTCATTAGGATACTTTTATTGACGTGTCCAGAAATCTTTCCTAGTAGTTTAAGCATGCGGGGGCTTTGAGCCCTATGAAGTATAGCAAATTGCAGATGAATTGGTCCAGAAGTGTAGGTTTGTTTTTTTTTAAAAATGCTTTGTAAAATAGAATATTCTCAGGGGAGTGATCGGTGGGGGAAGGGAGGTACATATTGACACTTAAAAGATCCTTGACCTTCTGGAATGCACATCTAAACTTCTGCAACAGTAGCCCAAAAAGAGTTGAAACTCAGTGTTTAAAACTGCTTTAATGAAACAACTTTCTCCAAGTTTCCCAAGATAAATGATTTAGGAGAATTAGTTTATAATAAAGTGATACTTGTCAGGTTATGGTATGAAGTTGTACTCCCAAATGTACATATTTTTGAAAAAGAATGTGAATCAACAAAATTTTGAAGAAAAAATGAGAAATCTGTTTTGCTAAGAGGACTTTGTGTTGGTTTATTGTGAATTTTCTGGATCTTAAGAGAAACAATTTTCCAAGTGATTTTGGGTAAAGATAGAGAAGGGAAAAGTAATTTACTAGATGGAATAGAATATTCAAAGACATCGAGGCTAAGAATTCAATGCAAGTTTTTAAGAACTGTGACTAATAATATGCTCATTTGTTCATTTGACCATTTCTTCACAAATGTGGAGTTCTTATTGCATGCTGAATATCATTTTGGATAAGGAATAAGACACATGTCTGGTATCAAGCAATTAGCAGTACAGAGAGGGAGGTGGAAATGCAAAAATTACAATATGGTGAACTAAGTTTGAGGATCGAGTTCTGTGGGTCTCGTAGAGACAGAAGAGGAAATATGAGGGAGAGGGATAAGAGAAGATAGTATCAACAGGGAAAGAAAATGGAATATGGAAAATGGAATATGAGAGCTGAGTCCTGAAGAACAAAGAGAATGCAACCATATGTAATGGGAAGAAATGGTCTTCAGATTGAGGAGCAATATAAGATGACCAAAAACTAGCAAAAAATTGGAAGAATTCAAAATTGGCAAGAAGTTCTGACTCCAGTTTTGACTGTGTGGTTGGGGAAGGGACCAACTGGGAGGAAAGGAGGGGTGGAGATGATAGATGGAAGAGGTGAAATCATGGAGGACCCTGAATGCCATGCTAAGATAAAGAATGTGGGCTTCAAGTTCCATTATGAGGTCTTCATTGGCAGGAGAGTGTGGTGACTGAGTTTGTTTTTCAGGGTTAGGAACTCCGGAAAGATGAAGGAAAGTTGATGTCTATTAGTAAGGAGAGTCAGTGAGGTCAATATCCACTAAAACCAGAGCTTACAGGTCTCTTCTCTGAGTGTTCTCCTTGCCCCCTCTACCCCCAAAGTATGTGCACACTGTTAGGATTCACTGAAGTAGCAGCACACATTTCTACCTATTTCTCTGTTTTTTTTCTCAGAAAAGAGTATTTCCTAGTCATTGTTGTTTCTAAAGGCGAGATTCTCCAAAAAAGACATTTCCTTGGAAATGTAGTACAGTGTCCCAGAAGTGTAATCTAACGCATAATAGCTGGTCTGAAAAGCCTACTAAAGTGAATTGTCAATGAGTTGGTAACACTGACAGCCAGCCGCCTCATTGAAGTTGATAGTTGGCTTCCAAAAAGTAACCAATTACTGTAGAAAAGCAGTGATGCAAGAAAATAAATAAGAAGTAAAATAAGTTAAAAAAATTAATTTGGAGACAAGCTTTTCCTGTTATTTAATCAGGCTGAGCCTGCATTTCTGTAAAGACTAACTAGGTCACCTGTCTGTTTCAATTGTGACAGGGAGAATCACATGTAATATATGCAAAGAATCTGGTATATTTCTATATCCTGAACACCTTGTTTGTTGTATCTATAAACAAAGAGAAGATCCCTTTAATCTACTTGCTGCTCAAATGTATTCTCCCCTCTATCTCTACTATCCCTGTTTCCCCACCTACTTCTCCCTGAACTCACTGAAAAATGAGTTACCAAAGACAAATTTGTTCATCTTCCCACAGCTTTCCATCCGCCTGTATCAGTGCCCATCCTCTTTGACTCCCTCTGTCACCCTGGAAGGAGTGTGCCTGATCCATTCCAAGGGCAGCACCCTGACTGGATCTCATCCCACTTGGCTAATTGAGATTTATCTTCCACGATTATCCTCTTTCCCACACCATCATTTCTCTTTCTCCACAGCATCAATTCCATCATTGTAAAGTCAAACTGTAATTTCTCTCATCTTCAAAAACATTCACAGTGTCTCTCACCCTCACACCCCTAAGCAATCATGGCTCCAATCCACATTCGTTTAACTTAAGTACTTTCTGCACTCTCCCCCTCACCTCATTTTCTATCCTTAATCTCTACTGATTGGGATCCTGTTTCATACCTCCACTCAGGTTCCTTTTGTCAAAGTCACCAGTGACCTCCATGTTGTCAAATCCAATAGCCCCTTTACAGAATTTGTCTTCCTTGACCTCTCAGAAGTATTCAGATGAAATTGACTCATTTTCTGAACATGTTCATTTCCTCGCCTGACCTAGTGAACCCACCCTTTCCTCCTACATCATTTCCATTCATTTTCAGTATTTTTTGCTGGCATCCTTCTCTACCAAATTTTTAAATGTCACATTAAAGAGACCTGTTCTTTTTTCACTCTACACTGTCTTCCTATATGATATTATACAGCTTTCAAAGCAACGCTTTTGCTGATGACTTCTCAACAATATCTACTGCAACCACCTCTCTTGACTACCTATAAAACATCTACACATCAAGATGTGATGAGTATCTTGAAGTCTGCATGTTCCAATACAGTAAACAAACTATTCCATTCTCTTCAATTCAGTTCTTATCACAGAAAATGATCCTTCCATATCTAGTTGATATTTTTGACCTTTTTTTTGCTCATTCTGTGCAAACACTCCATGGACCTACTTCATATTTGTTTACTCTCATCCACCCACTATCATCATTCCAATTCATGCCACCTGGACTGCTAGATTAAGCTCTTCAATAGCTTCCCTTTCCCGTTCTCCTCCTTCATAACTCATATTCTGTGCAAAAGAGTGATATATTCCAAACTGAAATAGAGATCTGTTATTACAAGCTTAAAATCCTAAAAGGATTTTCAATAGTACTAGGATTAACCTCATACCCAGGTATGTATGGCCTATATATTCTGGTCCAGGACTTCTTCACTTCTAAAACAACTGTCAACCTCCCCTCACCTCACTCCATAGGGTTCTTTCATTTCATATACCAAATCAAGCCCAGTGCTCTTGGTACATTTTTCTGCATGGAACCCTTTCTGCTTGTTCTTACAATGACATGGAAGCTCCCTTTCATATTCACCACAGTATCCTCTAGTAGTTATATAGGGTCATCTGTCTTTTCAGTTCTGTGTTATTTGTCTGCATATGTGTCTACTTGATCATATCATTCTCAGCTCCACTAGAAGAGGTCCTTCATCTTTTCAACATAATACCCTTACTACATAGAGAAGTTCTGGACACATAGTAGGGATTCAAATACAAGTAGTGAAAGAATTAACTGATTACCTCACAGTACTGGAATGGACATTTGAGGTCATACTAGCCCAACATCTTCATTTTACAAGAGGGGAAATTGGGGCTGAGATAAAAAGAATTACTAATCTAAAATCAGTCAGGTTAGCACAAAGAACTATCTTCGTTATTGGTACTTAAGGAGCCTCTTTTGTCTGAAATAATGCCAGAGACCTGATTGTAAAAAATCATTATGCAAGAGACCTTCCTCTACTTTCAATGAGAGCATATCCTGGGGTATATCATCTCTGCATATGAGTCTCAGGAATAAAATCTGATGGGAAATATTTTTTCCAAAAGCTAGATTCCAAAATCCCAAAAAGTCCTACAAAGAGCCAGGTTTCTGGAAGCCCTGGGAAACCAAAGGTCTCCAATAGGTTGTTTCCACATTTGTTTGAAGAGAGGACAGTGCTGAATTTTGCTAGAGTGATAGAAAACACATGTGTTTTCTCACTTTCTATCCCAGGGAAGCTAGCTGTCAGAGATGTAGCATTTAGCTTCTATTTCTTCCACCCTTAAAAGACCAAAAAATGTGCCAGTACGACTGCTTCCCAGACATTTGAGCAAGATAAGTTGGAAATTGAGTAGGGCCAAAAAGAAAAGCGTTGGATGATATTAGAAGGTTCTGGGTTTTTAATTTTTTTTTAATTTTGTAAAATTGTAAGCACAGAGTGATGTGATCAGTACTATACTTCAAAAGGTTCATTCTGGCTATTCATGTAGAGGATGAAATTCAGAAATGAGGGTCAATGAGAAGGTGGACCAATGGGAACCAAGAGTGATGTGGTCCAGAAGAAGACATAGGCAACACGACAGAGAGTAGACAGATTTGAGGTACAACCAACAGATGTGAACCTATTGAGGAGTATGATTAACAGAACTGAGATCTAAAGGAGGCAATTCTTGGCGACCCTTTTTGAAACTGTCTTGGACTAGTGTGAGTGCAGTGGGAGAGAAAAATTTCTGCTGATGGACTGGATTTTACAGGGACCAGCTAGGTTCTCCAGTGGTCAGTTTCCTCATTTCCACATCAAGTGCTGACTTGGTAACTGAGAGAGCTGCTCACAGAGAGAAGGGAGCCACCAGTTTCCCATATTCACATGTTCCTTCAACAAGCATTGCCTGAGAGCTAAGTGTGTAACGGGCTGGACATGGACACAAAAAGGTCAAACATTGGAGAGCTGCTGCCCCTCCCAGGGCTCACAGTGGAATGAAGGACGTAGACAGGAGGTTGTACTGTGACATGCCCTTCTGTTTCTAGTTCATAAGTGGAGACCGGGGGAGAACTCCCCCCGCCCCCAATGGTCTCCAAGCCACAGTCACACTGCAGTTACCCGGGAGAGGCCCAGAGTCCCAGAACCTGGATCACAGAGGACCCCCAAAAGGATGGCACCATTGCCTCTCCTTGCCAAAGATATGTGCCCAACGGTGGGGTGGGGCTGTTCCTGAATGAAAGTAATGGTTGGTCCAGAGAAAGCATTTTCATCTCCAGCAGGACACCATGTACATTCTTGGGAGCCAGGTTCCAACTGGGATGCCTGCTGTTTTACATTTTCTTAGCTGTTGTCACCTTTCCCTTCCTGACAAATGGACCCATTTCACAGCTTGAGTGACTCATGACTGCTTTAGGAAATCTAGGTTAACTCAGTGTGGCACAGAGGAAAATACAGTTATTCTTAACTTGACATCTTATGCCTCCATCTTCATCTCAGCGCACTCCTGACAAAATCCTATAATGGTTCTCTCTGGTCTGTGGGCTATTATCCAAAGTCTATTTCCATTTGGCTCAGGTAACAATTCCATCTTCTCTCCCCCATTAAACTTCAGGCAGAACACTCATTCAACATGCTATGGATTTTTCTACTTCTGCACTAGGTTCACCGACCCATTCCTACCAGCTCCTCGCCCACTGTAGTTTCTGAGAAGCTGTCTGAGGGTGGTCACCCACTATCCTTACCTTCCACGACCGCTCAGCTGTAAAGAACCTGGGCGCTCAGCACTTCTGCTCCCATACAAGTCTGAAACTCCCTTTGACTTCTGGGCCCAGGTGCCCTATCCTCTCTGCTGCCCACCCCCTCCCCTCCCCTC
>PVHY01003459.1:0-107548 GCA_004024945.1 Uropsilus gracilis | reverse complement strand
TCTCCCTCTCCCTGTCAATACTATAGTAAATAAAACTATCTCTAGAAGTCTTTCAGGAAAAAACACTTACCAAATACAAAAAGAAATTAAATACTTCTCACTTCCTACTCCTTTTTTTTTTAATTTTTTTTATTTCTCTTGCCTCTTTTACCGACACAACCTAAACAACATACTAGAGAGTCACATTTTTCCCTTGTAGATTATTCCCAAAGTATGAATGGTAACAAACATTTGCTTTTGGAAGTCCACTACGAGGTTATCTCTTTTTCTAAAGTTATGCTTTATACTAGTCTACAGTAAGGTCCAGAAACCCAGAGAGATGATTGCTATTGCAATAACTCCTGGAGGTAATGGAAAAGTTATCACCGGGAAACAAAATATTTCTGTAACAAAAAATAATCTTTAACTCTGAAATAATATCATTAGTGCATGAAGCTATTAAAAAATTGTATAGTTGATGATATAGTCATTTGGTGAGCAATTCAGGCCAGAATTGCTAACCCAATGACAGATGAAGACAGGAATACAGAAATTCCCAGATTAAAGTCAGCATAGTCTTTTTCACCATTTTATTTTAAAACTGAAGACCAAAGGATTATAACCTCAGTTTTAACCTGAGGAATGATAAATAACTACCTTTCATGACTATAGTTCCTGGCATTAATGCCAATTACTAGATAAAATGCAGATAAGGTAAATTTTGTTTTTCTTCTCAACACTCATTTCTTGCATCTCTTCCACTCATCATGCCTCTCCTCTCCCCCCAAACTCATCTGACAGAATATGCCTTTTCAGATGAACCCTTTGCACATTGTCTTTCTCATGTCCCATCCCTCTTCTATTGTTTTAGAGATTCTTTGCTCTTCTGCTTCCACGTAATAGTATGCTGTCTACCATGAGAGCATGAGGTATCAGTTTGTACCCATAAAAAAAAGTATTTACATTTCTTAATAATGTCTTTATATAGTTTGGTCAAAACAAGCAGGAGTAGAGCATATTTTGAGGAAAGAAGTCTTTTTGGCACTATATGTAGTACATGTGGCTTCAAGTTCCACTGTGTAGACTATAACTCTTTCACTGGCATACTTTCTGAAGAGTAGTGAACAGGATTTAGAAACCAGAACTGTTTAAGCACCAACAATGATATTAGGATATCCAGGCAGAGGGTGGAGAGACTACTTCCAATCTTTAAAATAAGATATTAAATTTTTTGACTTTTTGATTTAAACTTTCAACAGAATATGATGTAGTGTATACATATGTTAATTCTCAATGATGAGCACAAGAAACTTTTTAATGCAATGTCATTTCAGTGAAAATAAATTAAGCAGCTCTTGAAAGTTGAAAACTAGTGTTTATTCAGCAGCTCACAATAAATTTACTTTGCAACTGCTTTCGATAATATTATCCCATAGTCTGCATAGAAAGAGTAATGATGATAGCATACAAGTTGAACTGAAAGAAGAAATCTGGGTACATTTTTCCCTTTAATCTTGGCATCTAAAGAACTAAAAGCTGGTTAAAACACAATTTTAATGAGACTACTCAGTATGTCTTTAAGTCATCCATTTCCTCATATTTCCTTTGTGAGTTCATCACACATTTTCATATTCATCTAATAGCATATTAAACCCATTTTATAAGTTTTGATATTTTAGAGTTTCATTATCAAATATCTCTTAACACACAGACACACACGTGTATACTAGCCTAAATATGAAAGAAGAGCAATGATACTAGATGAAACTATCAAAATGAGGTTAGCTACATTTTTAATACATTGCAGTTTAGAATCATTTTTCAAGAATCCTGCCCCCTTCCCTGTTTCAGCAGGGAAGATTGAATGGGTCTCCTAACTATACTGATGATAAGAAACCAAAGATAAACCAGAGAAGTCATTCTTGCCTTTAGGGATTCACCTGGTAAATTGCTGCTTAAAGAGTGCTGTCAATAAGCTAACTTCTTTACTGTCGGGAGCAATTCTCCACTGGCAGTGAGATGGACAAGATGACCTAATAGATCTTTTTTCATCTCAAGATTCAAAGTTTCTTTTCAAGGAATTGTAACTAGAGAACAGGAACACTGTATAGGGTTTGCTGTAAAATTTTTTACTTTAAAAAAAAACTTGTTTTATTTCTTTCTTTAGTGAACTGGTTTAAGATTCTGAAAATAATTTTCCTTTACTCACATATTGTTTAGCTGCTTTTCCTTTTAAGACAATGGCAATGATTAAGAGAAAGTCTTGGATTTAATGTTACAGGTGAAGATTTCTTTTGTGCCTCTGATTTCTCCTCTTAGATTCCATATCACCTTAAGTTGAAAGCCTTTTTATACACATTTCAGTCAGCAGAGAGATGCAGTAAAATAGTTAAAATGACATGTTTTAGAACTAGGTAGAGTTTTTAAATAGAATTCTACTACCTATTAAGTATGTGACCTTGGACAAATAACATTCTCTGTTTCAGTTTTCTTTCCTATAAGATGGAGATTCAAGCACTTCTCTTATAGACCTGTTGCAAGGATAAAATGAGTTATATATATGTGTGTGTGCACAGATGCAAATATATACACACATATATTCACACACATATACACCAATTCACACATGCATATATGAGTGTGTATATATAGTCTATATATTTCTACATTTATATAAAACATTTAGGACACCTAGCATATGCTAAGGATTGTAATATTTTCTTCTGTGCTATTATCATTTTGATGGTTCTTATTGTGGCAGTTCTAATTAAATGCAGAAGAAAGTTAAATTGTTCTCCAATTACATGCATTTTAAAAAGTATCAGTTTCAGAAACCATGTGACATTAGGATTCTACTTTAGGAAAGTAATTGAGGGGTTTTATGTTATTGTTACTAAGACAGGATGGTAATGTTGGAGAAATAGGCAATTCACACATCACAGAAGACTATAATTTATAATGAACGTCTTGAGTGAGGGAAATGACACGTGTGTGACAAAATTGCCTCTATGCATCATGGCACTTCTTAGACAGTGAGGATAGAGTTACTGGAGACATCAAGATAGAAAATAAAAATTAGCTTCAGAAGCATTTGGTGGATACATTTTAATTAAATTGATACATTATTTAATATTAACAAAATCTTTCCACATTTCAGCAACTTTAAATTAATTTGGTCATCAGTACTAGATTCCTTTCATTTCTGAGTCCTTTCTCACTGGCTCTCATAAGAATGTGGTCTCCATTGCATTGTCAGAGCTCTTAAAATCCTCAGGCATATAACATTATAGTATCCTGTGCAGGGTTTGAGCCTCTCATTTATAACACTATAAAACACATAACTGTAAGAGCACTTCTTTAAGCTTTGGAATTCTTAGTTTCTAACATACTGTTTGATGTATGGAGTAGGTTTCTAATAAATATTTGTTGAATTGATATGAATAATTGTCATCTGTCACTCAGATTTGATTTTAAAACTATGTGTTCCTCAACGTGATGTTAGCTGTCTGACCTCTGTACTCACACATTTTAATATTGAGATAGAATAATGTCAAAATGATAGTATATGAGTTCACAGATAAATATTTATAATATAAAACTGAGATTTTCCTTTCAAATCATTTAACTTCACAAGTCCAATAAATAATATTGTATTAAAATATATACTTAATCCTGGAATTAATTTCTGTTACTGACATAAATTTCTGTTGTAAAAGCTTTATTAAAATGATTGAGTCAAATTTGCTTACACATGGACAATTCTACTGTTATTTAATGCATTTCATAGAGAATGAAATATTATCAAATACATAATTTATATTTTCACTGAATTTCCTATGTTATTAATGATGAAGAGTTTACTATAGCCTATAATTATTTTGCTTACTCATCTCATCTGAAAGCAAAAATTTTTAGAAAGACATTCTTTTCAGTACTTCTTTCCCTTTACTTTCAAAGTAAGAGAATACTTTCATATTAAAAGAATGTTTCTTTAAAGGTGCAGATAATTAATTAGTATACATTCATGCATTCTGTCTTCTTGGAAAGAAAGAGAATTTCAAATGAGGAAGGACTTGAATGAGGACACTGAGGTTATGAATTCTCTACATGGAGAATTCTTTTCAGCTCAGGTATTTCAGGGAAGAAAATACTTCAGAAAATCTTCCTATCTTTCCCCCTAAGGAAATAAAGTTACATCTACAGTCACCTAATCTAATAACTTCTCTTATTCTTTTCATAGGTTCATCTCATGGGTGGACTAGTTTTTCTCATTTTCATTCTTTCCACTGATTCTTTTTTGGCCTCTGATTCCCTATTGATGTCTATTGAAAAGTGCACAATTGCAATGTTAGCATTAAATTTCTCTATGACATTGCTTGTCTCTTTTCCCTTCATTGATCCAAAGCTATGTGCCAAGTCAGTGGAGAAATATGAGTTTAATTCCTCCTCTGAATTGTCTTCCTTCTTCATCAACCAACAGCAATTAGAAAACACAACACCTCAAACCTTTTTTGATTTAATTAGATGAGTAATTCTTATGAAGATCTTATTATTAATTCCTTTCAGCTTTTCATGCTTTCCACCGTTCTCACTGCATCCTACTCTACTCCTCTCAAAGTTAGCCACAGCAGAAGTGGGACATCTGCTCAGAAAAACATTTAGATTGCTAATGACTCTTTTCAACATCTGTTACTTTGCTACTGAACAGTTGTTGTTTCTTTAAGGAGGCTCAAGGGACAAGACCTATGTTACCTTAATAGTGGGTACCTTTTGGAAGTAGTAAGTCCTGTGCCTTTGGGAGCTATCCAAAGGTGGTATTGTGTACATTTATAAACTTAACACTTCTGGTCTTACATTTCTTCTTTGTCCAGGGCAGTATTTAGAATATTTTGTATCTGGTTACTCCTGGTTATTGTAATACATAATTTTATTTTTGATTTCTTGTGCCATTGGTTATTATAGCTGCTCTTTTAAGGATAAACACTTTTAAGCATAAAGCATATCTCATATCTCCTCTTGAACTGAATGTGAGGTTTTTATCCCCAAAAAATCCATATGGACTATGATATCAACAACTATCTACATGATAATGCACAATATGAAGATGACTTAAAAATAGTGTTTAGGGCCAATGTTTTTAATTTCAGCAAGTATATATGTGCTTCTTCACAAATACTTTGCATGAAAAGAAATTCAAAAGGCTTTCTGTAAATCTGTTTTCCCTGGGTGTCCCGTAAATCCTCCCTTATCCTCAAGCTGCACAGTACAATATTTCTCAAATAGTCACACCACAGTGACCAGAAATTATAGGTAAGACAAGATGTAGTTCCCACAAAAAGTCATCACTAGTAATTTGAAAGACTAGTAAAAAAAATTTAAGAAATTTTAGGAAGTTAGACCCCCCCAAAAAGAAAAAAGAATCATCATATCTGGAACAGAACTTAAAATAAACTTGAGTTGAGCATGTTTTACTAATTCTTTTTACATTCAACTTTAGAGTAAGCAACTATAATACATATTCTATATATCCAAGTATAGATAGATAATTTTCTAGAAACATGGTAAACTTTTAATATTCTGCAGTCTTGCTATCTTCCATTGTCTGTTATCTGCTCTACAAAAAGCCCAGTTGCAACCTCTGGTGAATGAATCATTTATGATACGGGGGGGAAAAATAGCCCCTCTATCTTTGCAGAAAATTATATAATTATAAAGAAAATTCTTCATCTAACACATCAAATATTAATATCAATAATGTAAAATGGAGATTTTTTCTTTGACATCTTGAAGAAAATATTGCGTGTGTTTTAATCATCTATTGTAGATACAAGAAAAAATTAGCAGCATCAGTCAATGCTGAACTCCCTCCATTCTGCCATTTCTGATTTTTTTCATATAAATATACTAAATTGGATATAAATATGCTGTATTTAAAGCATTTTGTTCATAAATGTAAGCTGTAGTTTTCTAAATGAATTAAATGGCAACTAACCTCCTACATGTTTTCTCTGTAATGCAATTTTATGTCAGGGCATGGAATTTAACAGATAAATGTCCCTTCCTTCTTTTCCTAAGTGCTGTTAAGAAGTGATATATTATTTGATCAATAAGCAATTGCAATTTAGAGTATTATAGACAATTTTTGATGTCAATTGGCATAAAAAATGATGATACAGCTTTAACAGATCATCTGCCCTTATAAAAAGTAACAGTAGAAGAGATGAGTGTAAACTATAAGAAGTGTTCCTTTGTGAGCAATTCTATCCAAGGTCCTGCTTCCAAGATCATCTGTGGTTCACATACATTAACTTTCTGCTTCATAATTGAATTTTGATTTTGTTATATAAAATGAGAGTCCTGTATGGAAAGTTAAACATTTGGACATTTTATTATATTTCTTTTTTTAATGATATGGTAAACTTTTAAATTGAAATGAATATAAATCTTTCTTTAATCAGTCCCCCATTATTTTACACATACTTTCAATACACAGTTACTGATTGTGATCCAATGAGGTGTTTCAGATAAAAAAAATGAAAGCTTTAAAACAATCTAACAGTCTGATTGTACTTCAAAATCTGTCAGTAACAATATCATATTTTCTAAGACCTTTCTTCTATTGTTCTGTCTTCCTTTTTACATTTTTCAGATATTTGACATTTATATGCATCTTAAAATTAATAATGGATTATAGTTTTACAAAAAGATGCTTTCACACTGAATATAAAATACTGATTATCTTTAATGAAATCTTAGGTAAATAAACATGGTAAGCACAAAATAATGTATTTAATTTAGGGATAACTCACTGCTCAGATTATGTAAAATATTCCTTTTTAATAAATATGATGCTCTCCATCCTTTTTGAGTTATCTAGAATTTATGCTAGCCATTCACTAAAATTCCAACGCGGATTATATTTCTTCTCCAAGATACATGTTTAGGAAAGAGAATGAGCTCAGAATAGGTTACATACTAAATTGTGAGATCTTAGAATTTGGTAATTTATGAACCATTATGTGATATTCAAGTAGATTTGTATAGTGCAACATCTAAAACACCTGGTATATGCTCAAGTGGCATATTAAGTCAGTAGATTCCTCTCCATATATTTAAACTTTAAAAATTTCTACCTACTCAGAAAGCATTCTTAATATATAAGTGCAATATTCTTTCACACTTTGAATAGTAGAAATTATGCTTGAGACTTCTGTATTATTTTATTTCATATTCTTTACACCCCCACCAAGGGAAGCATAAATTCCATTGCCTCAGGCTCTAGCTTGTTTTTCTTGTCATTGATATCAATGGGAGAAGGGAAGAACTAGAAAAAAATAATACAAGTGATAGCCCTGAGTTTGAGGTATATTCATAACTCAACAGTATAAAAAGACCTGTTTGGGTAAATCTTTCCAGAAAAACCTAACATCAGCAGCAATGACTAGTGTGCCTTCTGTTAGCCTACTCCTTCTTCAAATGCAGTAGGAGGCAAGGAATTGAAATTGGCAAGTCAATTTATGCCATTTTCAAATGTTATGTCTTTTTATTCAAGGGATATAGCATTCCTTTCCATCCAGCGCCAAGCACCATCCCTTGGGTGTGTGACTGTCACCCTAGTGAATCTTAACTGCCTTGAGATGTCTCATCTTACTCGCCAAAGTGTCAGGTATTCTGTGTGTGTATATTTGCATGCATTCCCTGCCCCAAAATAAACACAATATTTCCAAGTTTGAATCCAAGATTTCAAAATGACTTTTAATAAATGCACAAACCTAACTAGTACCTATATACCAATACAAAGCAAGCAGAAACAAAAGAATTGTAGGCAGTGACCCTGCATTGTATTTATTCTAGAATAAGCAGTATTTTAAACTCATTTTAATCATTCAGCTGCTTAAAAGGTCAAGATCATTATATAGTTTTTTTGGACTGCTTAATTTATTGTTCCCATTTACTTGGATGCCTTCCTTTACTATGTAGATATAAAATGCAGGAAAAATTTGTGAACAGAAGTTATCTTCAAAATACTCATTAATACAGAGAAATGGTAATTTCTTATGATCCATAAAAATATGGGGAGTATTTTAGTAGGACTTATGCTCAATCAGTTTACTTACAGTCCCTAAAACATAGTTTGGAAAAGACACAAAGGCTGACAAGAAATAAAGGTAAAATAGAAATTACTACTGAACTACTATCTTCATCTATATTTATTATATTTGATCCTCAAATTTTAGTGAAAAAGCATCCCAATTCTCAAGGTATGCCTATTAGCAACAAGGAATAAATAAGCAATGTTATTCCATTCAAGTTTAATGTAAGCCTCTTTTATGTCTTTGTTCACAGTGACTATGGAAAAAAAAAAAAAAGGCCACTTCTTAAACCAATCAAACGTTGTACTCCCACCTTGTGGCAGTGTGCTGCATGGCTAGTTTTCCAAATTAGAGACCTCGGAATTTTGGTTGAAAGTGACTTATTTCCATATTGTCTTAACTTCTGAGGAAAGAGATTGATTAGGAAGGGGCTTTGTGATTTATTAAACACAGAGGGCAGTAATGCAGGACTTTTGAAGCATGTTGCTCTGCAGTGATATGAACGGTGTTACAGAATAAATAGGCTTCCTCGCTCGGCCTTGGACACAGAATTGAAAGACCTTGTATGGGTTACTCCTTTTGATCAAGTATACAAATAAGCTTTGACCAAAAAATTTGAAATTTTTTGAATATCAAAATTATTTCACAATTCAAACTTAGAATATTGTCATAGGATATCTTCTCAACTAGTTTCTTTTAGCATCAACACATTTATACAAAGACATGCATATGATAATATCTCCAAAAAGAAAAGTAAATTATATGTACTTCAAAAATGCAGGAAAAACTGAACACAAGTGCTCAGTTGTGTTCATCGTTTTTCTCTCCTTTCTTTGCTCGCTGGCTTCCTCAGGGACATTGTGATTCCTGTCCTCTTGTGCTTACCATGGTCAGGTAATTTCTGGAGACAACTTGCCTTATCTTTTCTGGACTCTCCACACCAAAACTGTGCTGGTTTCAGCACAATTTAGCTTATGACTAACAGCCTCTGTCTGAGGATTTTCTTTCCATTCAATTTGATCACACTGAATTCAGGAATTTACAGTTAAATGGGTTTTATTGTTGACTAATGTTGGAAAAAATGTACTCATACTCATAATGTACTCATGCTTATAAAAAGTATGAGTAAGGAGTTAATTTATAAAACAAAAGAAATCTGGTAAAATTATAATATGCAAAATGATTTCATGCACTTTATCTTCCCAAGTTTTGAGGATCACTGCTAATGAAAGTGCTAGGTTTTTTGTATATTTCCAGTCTCCAGTGTCTAGATTATATAATAAATCACTATATCTTATTCTTTATGCTGGGATCTGCAATCTTTTTCCTCTTACAATCAAGTAATAGAACATTTGTGCTACAATTCAATGCTAATGAATTGTTATTCATTATTAATGTGCTATTAAATTGAAAAAATAATTTCTCAATATCATGATTATCTTCGTTACTTTAAAGACAATGTTAGCATTTAAAATTATCAAAAACTATTTTTAATTTATCATAATAATTTCAAAATAACAATCATATATATCTTACCATTTCAAGTTGAAGATGTATAAGGATTAAGTTAGTACACAAAGGTCACCACCATCTACTGTACTTCACATGTAATATTAATGCTGCAAAACTTGCGTTCCAATTCCTGAAAATGTATAAAGAGTTTTTATAGTAAATATTTTTGAAGGCAGAAAAGTAGTATTCCTTCCATTTATATTTTTTTAACATTTGTCTCTTTTGGATGTAAGGGGATTTTTCCCTCTACAAAACTACTTGAATTAGGTAGCAGTCAGCTCTGTATATCTCTTCACACTCCACCTGCATCCTTATCTGAATGTCTCATCTGGGAGATTTTGAGCTTTGTTTATTGATGTTGCATTCGTAACAGACTGCATGTTAAACCAATCTGTTACTTCCTTTAGGAGATAAACCACCATAATAAATGAAGTTGAAATTTTTATTCTTCATCTGACACAAATCACTATTGGTAAAGAATTTGCAAAGTTGCATTCCTTGATTGTTCTTCTCAACTCTTACTATTTTTACTTTTAATAGTGAAAATATCTTCCATTTACTACATTGTTATGTCCATTTAGAATTTAACCTCAGGAATTAAAAGAAAAAATTCTTAGAATGTTTTTTCTTTTGTGTTGTTAAGAATGCCCCAAAAAGTTTGACTAATGCTGAAATTACTTGTAAATCAGATAAAATAGAAGAAGTGCCCTTTGTCTTCTAAATATCCAAATAATAAAATGTATCAGCCTAGGAATAATCCGTAGTGGCAACAGCATGTTCTTATTTCTGATAAGACACAGGCATACTCAAAAAGTTGACAGCCACAATTTACTTTTATTTAATACTACTAAGTTCTATATTGTAAAACAGGTCAAGGTAATTGCTGCCTTTGTGTTCTTCAATCTGTACCTTTCAATGTTTTTATGACGATGCAGTCAGAATATCAATCTAGAAAAACTGGAAAATGAGCAAAAACAAGTGAAGAGCGACAAACAGTGGTGAAACTGCATTGTATAGTGAAGCCCTGTCCTGTGATAATAAACTGTAGGCAAAATTTTCTCAGGAATTGTTAGTGCCTGCTCAAATCCAGGTCCAGATAGAATTGAATATGGTATTTGATTACATACGAGAAAATGAATCAAATTACACTATCCTGTGACTTCAAACTGGATACATGTGTGCATTCGTGGAATAATTTTCATGCTCTGCAAGTTATAAGGAGAAACAGGGTAGGGGGCAGTAGAGATAGGGGGAATGCTTAAATACGCACACGCGCACACACACACAATTCAGTGTATCCACTAACTAGTGGTATTATTTAATTATTTATTATTTATATGTATTATTTTATTTATTTTAATATATAATTTTATTTATTTATTATTTTTTATTTTTTATTTTTACAGACTTCATGCTTGTTTTCCCCCAAAAGTCTTATGCTAAAACCCTAATGCCCAAAGTGATGGTATTTGAAGTAGAACCTTTGGAAAGTCTTTAGGTTTAGAAGAGGCTGCAAATATGGAGCCCCAATCATTTGATTGTCTTTTTAAACATTTTTATTGGTTTTATATATATACATTTTTTCTTACATCATGTATACCCTAAAGTTCTTCCACCACTGTATCACCCGTAAACCATTATCATGATCTCTTGTGCTCATCTCTCCCCTGAGCTTCCTCCCTCTTGCTCCCTTGCTGTATGCTTTAGTTGTGTTATCTGTTTAACTTTTTCCTGTCCTTTTGATTGTGTTTTTAAGAGGAGAAAGAGACCAAAGTCTCAAGCTGTTTCCCTTTCTCCACTACTCCCACTACTCTATGGTATACAATCAAAAGATGACTACTATGAACCAGGAGAAGGACTTTCAGCAGACATTAATCTGCTGCACCCTAATCCTGGACTGCATTCTCATGATATCTGAGAAATAAGTATATAGTCTAAGCAAGCCAGTCTATATTTTCTTATAGCCCAGTTGCTTCATTGTTTAGTACATATTGAAATTTACATTTTTTAATAATAGAACAAATAATTTTGGTCAGCAGATAAGTCAAATAGGTTTTCCCCCCTATACTATTTAAATATATTCAAACATGTTTTATTTAACATCATGATTTTTGTCTAACCAAAATGTATAAAGTGACAACTGTGAATTAGGAAGGTGCTTAGAAAATGTAGGCAGTAAAAATCCCCCCTCTTCTGGACTGTAAGAATATACTTGGGTCACACAAGAGTAAATTAAAATCATTATGATTATGTTGTAGTAAAGACATGTACTCATTTTTAGACTGGCATAGAAGAGAAACATTTTGAGAAACACTGATGAATAAATTCATGGTGTGCTGGGTAACATTCCACATCCCACATACCTTTTTTTTTTGGCTCTTAAGTAGTTTATTTTCTTATATCTTTGTTCATTTTTGCACAGTATTTGCTTTTTCCTCTATATATAATCCTCATAGTTTTCCTACCACCATAACACCTATGATCCATCACTACAATTCCTTGTGTTCTTCCCTCCTCTATAGTGACCTCTCTCCCTTGTCTTCCCCTGCCATGTGCCTTAGATCTATGGGCATCATGCAAGTTTTGTTTATTTTCCTTATCCTTTGTTCAGATTCTCTATATTCTACATATAAGTGAAATCATCCAACGTTTGCCTTTTTCTTTGACTTATTTAGCTTATTGGGGATACATATTACATCTTCTTGATCTATTAATCTGTTATTGGGCTTTTAGATTATATCCATACTTTGGGCTGTTGTACATAGTGTTGCTCTAAGCATGAAAGTGCAGGCTTCCTTTCAGATTACTGTTTACTTACTCTTTGTGTATATTCCTAGGAGTGGGTTCACTGAGTCACTTCATTTTTAGTGTTTTGAAAATTCTCCACACATTCCTTTCCATAGTGGCTGAACTAATTTGCATTCCCATCAAAAGTGCAAAAAGTTGCCTTTTTCACCACATCCTTGCCTACTGACTCTATTTGCAATAAATACACTTTAGATTTTTTTGCCTATTTTCAATAAGAAAGTTGTTTTCAAGCAGGAAGATAACATAACATGTTTTAATTCATACATATGCTAATTTTATATAATAGGAGGTATCATGTGACCTGAATTTTCTTGTGAACTTTCTCAGTATATTAGCACAACTGTTTTTTTGGTTTTTAGTGTATATGAGATATTTTAAAAGAAAAATATAGAAACAAATATATTTCCAATTTTTTCAGGTCAAAACTTTCTACACAAGTCAAATGGAGTAAACATTTGAGTAAATATATATTTAGATAATTTGATCAAGTTGGAAATCCTTTCTATGATTGCTCCAGTGTAAACACAAGCCACTTTGACCCTCTGAAGTCCAGAACCAGCTGCATTATCTCAGACTGAAACAGAACACTGTGGGAGATCTGAAAAGGCAATTGAAACCACAGTGGGGAAACTTGTTATTGGATTTTTTTTTTTAATCTCATGCCTTGTGACATACTAGCACTTGAGAAGGTCAGCCTTGTTGAGATGTGGATACTTTAATAACAAGTATCTCTTCATAATAAACTTCACTTGAGACTGTAATTGACTTCATAACTGTGAGATTTCCATTACTGTGTATTTTCATCAAAATTTCATCCAAGATCCTAACTTGCCACAGAATAATGTTTAGTATCATACATGAGATTGAAAATCAGTCTATATGTTTCATAGCCTATTTATAGGACCATTGTCAGTATGGAATTAGAGTAATAAAAGTGTGAGGCATTTATCTTTGACCCTATAAATTTCACTGTACTGCTGGCCAAGAGTTAGTTTTTCCCTCCCTCACATCTTCATGATAGTTACTGTAAATTCTTACAGAAAGTAACTAAAACTTCAACTTTCTTGAAAACTTCTAAGAAACTGCCACATTGTAATTTAAAACAGTTTTGACCAGTTCTCTTCACAATATTGTTTAAAAGGTTCACATAAATTAGAAAGTAAACCCTCCCATTAGTATAAGATTATAAAGACAGATAGAAGTTATAGCATTGAGTTGAAATATCAAGTTTCTTTCATGTAGGCTTTTTCTTACTCAGAGACAACTCTTGAGAGAGAAAGGAAAGTAGGTGAATGACTGCTTAAATAATGCGCTAGAGAATTGGTTGATATAATTATCAACCAATTCAGAGAACAACATTTTAGGCAGTATCCTCTCCCATAGGCCTTAATTTGGAGATGTCTAACAAATACAGTTAAATGTACTTATTTTTCTCATAAATAATCCATCATGGTTAATTTTAAGGTAATCTGAATATCAAGCCAAGTTAAGGCAGTAGTTTTATTCGTTCGTTGCAATCTCCTGCCAGATTTTCAAAGACAGAAAGGTTAAAAGTAGGCTTTCATTGGCAATTCAGTATTAAAATAATCAAATCGATGCAATCAGAAACTTAGAACTGAGGAGACCAATGAAGGAAACAGAACTAAGTCAGTTTTCTCCTTAATGTTCCACATTAATGCAGATACTGTGTTTTATTAATGTTTACATTATGTTTTAAGAGAAGCTTATATTTACATAGAAAATGGGGGGTGTTGTCAGTTCCTACAACTGTAAAATTCCTTTCTTCTGAATCCCAAATTTCTTTCAGTGACATATTTTAACTGCTGAAGGAAAAAGACCATTACCATTTACTAGGCATCTACTATGTATTAGAAACTACAAAGATCATTTATTTAAATCATCAGTTATTCTTTAATCTGATTGATAGTTTCTTCACAGATAAGGAAAATAATATTTGTAAATTTTATATATTTTTCAAGCCTAGTATATCAGTGGTTATATCACTTTACTAGAGCTTAGCTGGATACACAAAGTTCATTATTTCTCACTGTCTCACATTTCTGAAATACTGTAGATATCAGGGCTACTAACCGCAAAATGCAAGATATTTAATTAATGTTGTAGGTGGACTAATTGATTTTGGTCAGTGAATGTTTAATGACAATTGTACTCCACCCTTAGATTACTCTAAGTTGTAGTTAAAAGTCAGGAATGTGCTGATTATTTGAAAACACTAAGTAGTAGTCATAAAGATAAATTGATAAAGGAGTATGGTTTTTATACAGTATACATATTTATGTAATCACATCATTACGGTCATAATATTTCTGCAATGAGTCCTTCTAATGTAATACTCTCTGTCCCAATGTAAAGAATCCACAAAAATCACTCTAATCCTTGCTAAATATGAAGCAAAATATATACTGGATAGAGAAGAGGATGAAGATCATCTAGTAAATTGAAATATTGTGTTAGCTCTTTCATTTAGAAATAAATTTGTAATCCATCATAGAATAACTTCAGGTACCTCATAGAGATTATAAATTCAGTTCAAGACCAATGTACTAAAACAGGTATCACAGTTAAGCAAGTCACACAGATTTTTTGCTCTCTGAGTGCATATTTGTTATGTTTACATTGTGCTATTTTAAGTGTGTGGCCACACTATCTTTAAAAATGACATACATTTGTTAATTAAATGTGAAGCAGAAACAGGAAATGAGCACATGCCTTATGAAAAACAGAGCCAACAGACTTGCTAAACTTCGAAATGCTACCTATCTTCAGTTTGTAAAAAGCACTATGTCTTTGAAGTCCAAAAGCACTTAAATGAGGTATACCTGCACTGGTATGTATATACCTCAGAAATTACTGCAATTTTTTTTATCATATGGCTCCTTTCAAATAGGCTATAATTTTCTCTGAAAAGCAGTTCCAAATTCTCATTCACATGCAACTATATTCTCCTTTTTTCTTCTTTTGCCATTTCACTTTTTTTTAATTTTAAACTATACAGTTTATTTCAGGCTTAGAATGTATAAACAAAAGAAAATTAGGATACAACAAGATATCAATATGACAAATATTACAAGTTTTAAGACAACTTGAAATTTGAATACAATAATACAAGTAACAAATGGGAATGGTCTCCAATATCCTAGTTAGGAGATTTTTTAAAAATAATTTTTAAAATATTTTTGTGGGAAGAGAACAAGCTACATATAGGTATACATATTACAATACCATAATTACAAAATTATAACCATGCAGAATAATACATTATTTACTGATGTGATTTAAAAGTTTCAAATACCACTGGCATAGTAAACATCAAATCCAATGTACTAATTATTTCTGGGAATGTATGATGGAGAATGGGATAGAAGAGATATCCACAGAGAATGTCAACTGTCTCTGTGATGGTGGTTCTTTTTTTAAATTTAAATTATTTTAAATTTGCATATATGTATATTTATATTTATATTACATTATTGCATTATTGTGTACCCTGGGTTTTCCCACTTCACTGACACCTGTTAACTATCCTGATCTTTTGTGCTCTTCGCCTCCCCTGCCTTCTTCCCCCTCCTTCTCTCTCGCTCCATGGTTCAGTCCCATTCGTTGTTTTCATTTTTTCTTGTTTGTTTTTCCCTATATCCATCATATAAGTGAGATCATCCTCTATTTCTCTTTTTCTTTTTGACTTATTTCTGCTAATATGAGTCTTTCTAGTTCCATCCATGTTGCTGAGGATGACATGTGTTTGTCCTCCTTGATGGATGTGTAGTATTACGTCATGTAGATGTACCACATTTTTTTTTTAGCCAATCGTCTATTTTGGGGCATTTGGTTTGTTTCCAAATCTTGGCAATTGTAAACAGAGCTGCAATAAACATGCACGTACAGGTGTCCTTTTGAGTTAGTGTTTTCATGTTCTCTGGGTAGATTTCCAGTAGTGGGATTGCTGGGTCGAATGGTAAGACCACTTTGAATTGTTTGAGGGTCCTCCACACAGTCTTCTATAGTGGCTGGACCAGTTTGTACTCCCACCAGCAGTGTAAGAGAGTTCCTTTTTCTCTACATCCGTGCCAATACTTGTTGCTGTCCGTTTTATTTATATAGGCCATTCTTACTGGTGTAAGATAGTATCTCAGTGTGGTTTTAATTTGCATTTCCCTGATTATTAGTGATGTGGAGTATTCTTTCATATGCTTATTAGCCATTTGTATCTCCTCTTTGGTGAAGTGTCTTATTAGTTCTTCTCCCCATTTTTTATTGGGTTTTTTGCTTTGTGTTTGTTGAACTGTAGGAGCTCTTTGTGGATCTTTGTTATCAGACCCTTGTCACTTGTCTGGAGGACAAAAATTTTCTCCCAGGACCAATGGACCAAATTGAATACCCAGAAATAAAACCACACATATATGGTGAACTAATCTTTGACAAAGGGAAAAAAAACATACTCTGGAACAAGGATAGCCTCTTCAGTAAATGGTGCTGGGAAAACTGAATCAAAACTTGTAAAAAAAAAAAAAAAAAAGGACCAGGACAACACCCTCTCACCCTGTAGAAAAATTAACTCAAAATCGATAAAGGACCTGGAAGTGAGACCTGCAACCATAAAATACATAGAAGAAAACCTGGGCAAAACCCTTCATGAATTTCACCTCAGAAATCCATTTTGGGAAACAACTAAGGCTGGCAGAAAAATGAAGAAAAACATAAACAGCTAGGATTATATCAAACTAAAATGTTTCTGTACATCAAGAGAGACAATAAATAAAACAAAAAGAAACCATTCACTCTTTTTGAATATTTCTAGGACTGATCTTTCTCAGACGTTTCCTTTTACTTTGATTTCTAAAACAGTGCAGTTTCCCATTTTCTTTTATCCAGCTGATCTCTTGTACATAATACTTTCATCTACGTTTTACTGTTTATATTTTATATATTCAAAATACATAAAATATTGTTACTTTTTGCTCACATTGCCATTTCAATTTAAAACTATTAATATCTTTATTTTTCCTTTTTAATAAGGAAGGCTGGTTTAAACTAAATGTTATCAGTTGTGTACTGTAGTTTTATACATTTTAGAATGAATTTTTTCTTTAACTCATTTTTCCTATTAGGCTACTTTTAACATCCAATCAGTAAAGATTTCTGTGTCTATATTTTGCATCTCAAATTATATTTGTTTGCAATTAGAGAATGGGGCTATAAAATATCTTTTAAAAATAAATTATTTATTGACATTATTGTACATATATTTTTATAAAAGCATAATTTTATAATTTATTTTTTTTAGGATGACTCAGCAAATAAAAATCATGTGCAGTGTGATTTTTTTTTAAGTGTGTAATATGGGTCCATTTATGTACATTGTAAAATGATTGTTTAAACCTCATTAATTTATATACCCATCTCCTTATGTAGTTATCACAACATGTATGTATGTATAGTGGGAAGATTTAAGATCTACTCTCTTGGCAACTTTAAGTATATATAATTGAAATTCTGATCCATTGAACAGGATCTCTCCATTTTTCCTATTCTGCAGTCCCTAATAGTTAAACAGTTTGATTCTGGTTCGATGTATTTGGCTTTTAGATTCCACAAATAAGTGAGATTATATAGTATCAGTCTTTCTTTGCCTGACCTATTTTACTCTGCATAATGTCTTCTGTTTTGATCTGTGTTATCATAAATGAGAATTACCTTTTGTTTATGACAGTAATGTTTCATTGTAAAAGAAATGATATATATCCAAAATGATAAGTATATATACACCTATATACATATCTATTTATGTATCGGCACATATGTATCTCTACATATAGATAAACATATGTATATATGTTTGCATGTATGTAGATATATGTATATAAAGGTGCATTCTCTATCTGTGGATGAACACTACCTATACTTTGTTCCTTTTCCTTTGATAATTACCTGTCTGTTCTCTGTATTCTTGATTTTTTTTTACAGTCCACATATAAAACTGAAATAATACAATTTCCAAAACAACTTTTTAAAGAAACATCCTTTCTTCATTTAATATTATTGGTTTATTTAAAAAAAATATTTGACTGTGTAAGGGTGGGTTTATTACTGGACATATAGTCTGTTCCATCTGTATCTGTAATGTAACCAAAGTGTTTTTACTTTTGTAAAGCAGTTTGATATCAGATATCAGTTGGTATCTACAGGTTTATTCTTTTTCTAGGATAATTCATTTTTTATTGATTTCCACAATGTATATGTTTCAGAGGTATAGAGCCTCCACCTCTTCAGATGCATATTACTATACCACAACTATCACCAAGGCACATGTACTCCTCAACCACAGACAGCTCAGCTTTCTTCCCCCTTTGCACTTCATCTTTTCCTAACTCTCTGGTACTCAGTATTATAGTCATATTTCTAGAGTTTGTTTTTATTTTTTCCTAACCATTTGTTTTGTTTCTCTAAGTTCCATAAGTAGTGAAATTCTTACAAGTGAAATCATCTCTTAATTTTCTTTCCCCTCCTGGCTTATCATACTTAGCTTAATCCCTTCCAATTTAATCCATATTGTTACAAATGTTTAGAGTTCATGCTTTTTTATAGCTGAGTAGTATTCCAGTATGTCTGTATACCACATTGTCTTAGTCACTCATCTATTCCTAGGCATGTAAGTTGCTTTCACAACTGGCTAACTATAAATTCTTCCTTGTACAGGTATGCACATATCCCTTTGATTTAGTGTTTTGCATTCTTCCAGAATGGGAGTTGAGCTTCTAGATAATGTGTTATGTATAATTTTCATGTTTTTAGAAATGGCCACACTTTTCCATAGGGGCTGGCCAATCTACATTCCCATTGAGAATGTGTAAGGGTACCTTTTTTACAACACTCTTAACATAAGTTGTTTCTGATATTTTTGATGTAGGTCATTCTCACAAGTGTGAGATGGTGTCTCATTATAATCTTGACCTGAATTTCCCTGATGATAGATGATGATGAGCAAATATCTATCCATTTTCCTGTTGGCTATCCATCTTAGGAAAACTATTTATTTATTCCAATTATTGGATTGGCATTTATTTTGTTTTTGTGGAGTTGTATGAGTTCTTTATAGATTTGGATCTTAACTCCTAGTAAAATATGTGTTACAAAATTCTCTTTCATATGGGAGGGTAGCTTCCATTTTAAAGGCAGTATATTTTGCTGTGCATATGCTTTGAAGTTTGATGTATAGTTTTGCTTTTGTGTTCCTTGTTATGTAGTCAAGTCTCCAAAGTCAATGATAAAATTGAGTTTGTTGCTTTGTTCTGCATACTTTATTATTTCCAAGCTTACATCCAAGCATGAAATCTATTTTGAATTAATTTCTGTGTATGATGTGAGAGAATGTTCTTGCTTCATTATTTTGAATGTGCTGTTCAATTATCCCAATACCATTTGGGAAAAGTTTGGAAATGCTTTAGTATATTCCTAAAAACGTATTTTTTTGATACTCCCACCAAAAAATATAGTAGATGAAACATTCACACAATAAATCAAGTATCTACAGATTAATAATTCTATTAAAAGTACTGGAAATTTATTTGATTTTTTAATAACACCTTTATTTTGACTGACAGCTGACCTGGGAAAAGTGACTTAGATATAATTGCTCTATGATGTTGATGTAAAAAATAAGCAGGAAATACTGATCTGGATATCTTCTAGTAGTGATCCAAAGTGCTAGAAATTATTAAAACAATAATTATTTTTGCATAGCACTAATTTTAGGAAATGCTTCCTATGTAACTTCATTTTATTATTTTTAAACAAATTTTAAGTACAATGTAATATATAATAGAATCAAATTATATCAAAGAAGCAGTTCCTACCCAAGGTACTCTTAAGTCATTGCCAGTGTTGAAAATGTTGGTAGATTTCACTATACATTTAATAGTGCAGAACACTGATAGCCTAAAGAAAGCTTAAAGTTTGGGGGGCTTTTAAAATAAATATTTAAAGTAAGTATGGTTTTCTGGTAATATTTGAAAATTTTAAATGATTTAAATTCGTTGATCTACAACATCAACACCACATCAAATAACAACAATCAAACAAACACTTATGGCTAGCAGTTCTCTATTATCACTTGATTTGGTAAAGGAGTAATACTTTTTTTTTTATTTTCAGACTGAGATTAGAGAGTAAGTGAACCAGCAAAAGACAATTAAGTCTGAGCTACACTTGCTTTCTCAAGTACTCAGCAATAAGAATGCAGGCATAATGCTGTTTTTATTCACCAGGCACATAAATAAATCAACTTTAATGTCAATAAAGTCAGTAATGATAGATCTCATCACTAAAATATAACTAAGCAATAATGACCAGGAAGAAAGTAAGTAGCTCACAGCAGCAGAAGCGATTTCTTTTTTGTCCTAGGTGAAATCAAGGGTATCTGAAAAGACTGGCCTTTTCCCCTCTATTATTAACTGCAAATCATTCTTGTCATGTTAGAAAGCAGATTGTTTTTTTTTTTTCCAAGTCTTATACACCATTATGTTTGGATCACATAACCTGACCTGATTCCAGGCAACTTAAACTCTATTTCCAATTAGCAAGAATGCTTATGGTGGAGATGAAGTGTGTCTGCTTATTAAGTCTTTCTTCTTATATCAATTTGAGTAGAAATTTAGTCTCTTTATTCCTCTTATACTGATATACTTTGTGATCCAATACCTCAATTTGTTTTCACTACTGTTTTCCCCCCCTCTGTCAAAAACCACAATAAATTCCAAACTCTGAAGTTTTTAATGTCTTTTATTCATGAGTTGGAAAAATAAAAAGACAGTAGTAAGGGAATGGCAAGGTGTGATAGAGGGTTTATGCAATTATTAAAAAAAAACTGTCATCATTTCTTAAATCACTCAAATTTTGTCTTAAAGCAATGTACTTCTGTTGTATATAGGGAGTATTTTAGTTCTTGGTTGTTAGCACTGTGGCATTTTTTTAAATATCTTCAGCCAATGTCTGAGTAGATAATATTCTTAGTTTAGTCAATCAACATATTGGTCTTCTGCACATTGACTTTGGAAAGCTCCAGTTAAGAGCAAGTTTTTTTCTTGATTTCATCATTGCCTTTGCTATCTTGTCTGCTGAGAAGGTAAATCATTCCTATGCTCACAAATAAACTTTAATTTGAAAGTTTAAAAGAAATTTCTTGGCATGTGATTTTCAAACTTAATATTGAACAAAAAATGAAATGATCACTAAAATAAAACACTTAAATATTATGTATTTGTAGATGATGATTGCAAATTATGTCTATATTTCTGATGTCTTTGAGTATATCACCAAATAGTATTATACAGGTCAAAATAAGAGATTATGCTTATAGACCAACAATTTTATTTTGCCACTTCACATAGTGCTCTACTTTAGATTGAACTACGTATTAGTCAGCTGTGTGTATGTGTATACTAAGTGAATAGAATGTCTAACTTACAATGTTTGATGTATCATTTTAAAATGTTTTAAGCTACTGAGGTATAAACAAGAAATTCAAATTTGTTCCATAGAAATCAGCTAGTTTCATAATGCAAACAACATAATTACATATTTCAAATAACAAATGACTTGACAAACCCAACATCTTTCCAATAACAAATGACTTAACAAACCCAACATCTTTCCATATTATATTGCTTTGATATTTTTATTGCCACATGAAAAATATCAATATACAGGTGACTTTATATGCCTATGAAAAAATTGGTAAATTTAAGGTGTTAAAAATGAGGTTAGCTTTTAGTTATTCTTTCCTAAATAAACCACATTCTCTGGATAAGATAGATTTTAAAATTGCTACCAGATTTTGACTTCTAGAATCATGGAGTGGATACCTAATAGCACCCTCATGAAGAGAAAAATAAAAGCTGTGAAAAAAATGATACTGCAATATATTAGAAAAATGAGGAGGAAAACAAGTAGATTTTAGAGGTGGATACAGAGTTTAAAAAGGGAACTAATTCATAATGACTACCCCATGTTTATCAGTTTTTCCTTAGGGCATAAGTAGTTGCTAGTTGGCAAAGGACACTAAAATTAGATAATACACCCGATATATTTTAATTCTGAAAAATTAGATGATAGAGACCAAGACCACAATCAGCAATAGCTTAGGTTCACTATACAACTTCTCTTTCCTCTGAATGTCAGCAGTCCAAAATCAGAAAAAAAAAAAAAAAAAGGTTAAGAGGAAGTACCATGTGTGTTGTGTAGAGTCTTAATTCTCCAACTGAACTGCAAGTCATGCAGTGCTGAAGCAAATTCAAATCACTTGTAGCAAAGAGTGATTTTTGATGGCTGCCATTCATAGGAAAGAGAAGTTGTATAATGTATCTAAGGAAGCTGGTTGCCTACTAAACTGTTGAGAGGAACTGGAACCAGGAGTCTTCACAAATAGACATTGAAGATATAATACAATACAAAAGTATTTGGTATACAGAGAACCAGAATGTATCATGAATTTTCAAGGCTAGAGACAGTGAAGACCTGAAATAAAGCAGACAAGCATTTTGAAGAAATTCTATGATTGTTTTATGACTTTTATGCATTTAAACTTAGGGTTCAAAAGAAGTCATTAAAAAGTTCGAAAATTGCATAAGGAAGGTAACTAAAATCACTTCTCAGCCTTTTGGCTAAGATCAAGTGTAGGAAGGTAACTAAAGGAAAGGAAACCCAGAGTCATTAGAAGAAAGAAAATAATAAAGGCCAGAGTCTAAATCAATGCAAGAGAAAACTAGGAAAAGGCATGGTTAGTTCTTTGAAAATCTCCAAAATATTGAGAATGACAACAAAATTTTAGGATAGAATTTTAATATTAGGTAATAATTTATTATAAAATATCAAGAGTTACCTAAACTATCCCTATGCAACCCACAGTAACAGCTTTGATTACATCTTTCACATATTGTTCACAAATGTGCAGATAGCTGAAGGATTGCTGTCATTTTTGATATATCAAATGGGACTAAATATCCTTCAAACTCAGTTGATTATAGCATACTATAATTTTGTGTGTATCTCCTATTTTCAATATTTACTTTGGTTTTAAATGCTTTCTTTGCAATGGTACAGAAATACATTTTAAGTAACTTTCATCATTTAGTATGAAAATTGAAACTTTTCCTATGTGATGGTGCACATTATTTTCCCTACTATTTTCTTACATTTTTACATTTTTTAGCATTTTTTTACCTTAAAAATTAATGATTTGGTCAATTCTAGTTCTATTTACTCTCAGTGACTTGAAGCTTCTTATCTACCCTGTCAGTTATTTGCCTCCTCTTGTAGTGTCCTCATGAAAGATCAAGTTATTACATTATATTGTAAAAATATGCTATTTATTTCACCAATTCTCATTCACAGACCTACGTAAATATAACTAAATCCTTCTTGACCTCCTAAGAACCAAGAAAAATGGTGCCCTTCAGTGAAGGGTGCCCTTATGTCAGCATTTGTTTACAATTTTCAAAGATCTCTGTAGTACAACTTTTCCCCAGTATTTTCTAATTTGTTCTTGCTTCTGTCATATCTGACACTTATTTCTTGGTGCTGACATAGTGACATGAACACAATGTCCACATAAGTGTTCAGATCTGGACATAGTCAACCTAGCATCTGTGGATAGGAAGGAATAGATCTTTCTCCTCCAACTTTTGTTGTGTATGCATAGGTATACATGTGAACTGCATAGGTCTATATGTGTGTCCAGTACTTTGCCTGTGATGAATGCTCATAATTTAGTAATTTAACTAACATGATTGAGTTGATAAGAATATTGAAGTTAAGTTCCTTTGTATACACAGGCAAAATGTCCATGTTAACATTTAATATTTAAGCTAATATTCTGTAGAAATGCCTGATATACAGTAGATATAACCCATTTTCATCATCAATAGTTTGTATGTCAATCTTCATTATGTATATTACATTGAGATATGAACAAACATCAAAATTCTTCCTTTTAAGCTTGTTCTCCATTTATTATGTAAAACCAAATATACACTTAGATTGGGAGCCTAGGGGAAATTCTTAAATGATTCTTAAAATGTAATTTCTGTGTCTAAGTATAATATGGAGCAAGAGATCAGTTTAAAGTGTGGTTAAGTATTCTCCTGAAGCAAATTGGCATTATAGAAGGTAGACAATATCTTAATATTTAAATTAAAAAAGCTTAATTGCATCACAATTTACTTGAAATTCATAATCTATATAACATTCTTCTACATTTTGTGGCAATTTGTTCTCATTAAATTGTAGCCAAATTTAAAACTTTCTGGATATTTTTCTAAGTATTTAATTTTGCTAATATAGGAATATAAGAAGCAGGTGAAAAATCTGAGTTGTAATTTCCTTTTATATGCTGACTGTATGAAAAGTACCTAGGATGAATAATCATTGGCTCAGTTCTCTAATTTTATTGAGATATATAAATCTTTATGCTTAAGTTTAGATTAATGTTTGAGACTTAGTTCATGCTTATAATTTCAAAATGAGGAAGACAAATATGGCAACACCTAGAACTTACCAAAAATAGACTTTCCTGCACTCTGTTCCATAACTGAAATACAAGGAAGAGTAGCTTTTCCTAGTGGTATTTCCAAAAACCGGTTTACATTTAAAATTTGTATTTGCATGTTTTATTCACTATTATGAAAAGTAGTTAGGGAGCAAACCATACATTTTCTTTTGCTCTTTAGAGATAAAACTGGATAAGAGGGATGACACAAATTTTATACACAGCTCAATTTACCTGGAGATTCAGCAGTATCTCCATGAAGAATTTTCATTTGGTACTTAATGCTACAAGAGAATTTTTTAGGAAGAATTTAGGAAATATAGTTAAAGCATTTACAAGAAAAGTAAAGTACATGTATAAAATCATAAAGAAAATAGTGTTGAAAAGAAGTTTAGTGTGACTGTAGCATATTATGCCATATTTATATAGTGGGGCTATAATATATTTGTAAGAGCTTAGGTGACATAAGGAAGGCAATTTCTTTACATACTTCTGAGAAGAAAAGTTATCCTTAAGCATAAAGTGGACACATATTTAGGGGAAAAAATGTGTTTTTAAAATACTTAACCAAATGTGAAATGAAACAGAAATAGCAAGTGCCAGGAAGAAATAAGATTAGGAGGACAGAATGAGAATTAAATGGACACTGAATCTATAAGGTTATGGTACCAGTGGAATTGCCATAAATTTATGAGGGAAGATCTAGTATTTTAAACAAAAAGAATCTCACAACTTACTAAAACCAAGAGCTATTTTCAGTTACCCCCCCCCCCAAAAAAAAAAAAATCTTAAGCTGACTCATAACTAGGAGAACTAGGAGAAATATACAGAACAGAGTCCTGGCATTAGCAAATAAACACAGTATAGGAGAGTGATAAAAATGCTTTCAGAACACAGAAAATTCATAGAAAATAAACTTTGTGAAGAAAAGTTCTAGTTAAGGACTACAGACAACAAAGTTAAAAATAAAATATTTAGAAACATTTTGGAAAAATAATTTTCACATTAAGAATTATATTTATTGAAACGGCTCAAAGATAAATTAAAATATCTTGTATACACAAGAAAATATAAAACAGAAATCAATTATTTCTGAAATGAATATTTCCAGAAAATAGTCATACTTTAAGTAATGATAAAAGATGTTGACTAGATCTGGAGAACAGAGAATTATATCATCATTACATTGTTCCAGGAATCATTCAATTTGCAATACAAGTGGATATGAAAACTCTAAATGAATATTAAAGAGACATGCAAATAGACTGCTAACATCTATCACACATTCATTTATTCAATATTTACTTTCTACTATGTGTCAACCTCATATTAAAGCATTTTTGATACATCTGTGAACAAGATAGTTTTCTTTGTACTCCTCCTGAAGTTTACATTGTAAAGTGTGAGTGGATACCAATTATGATATTAAATAGGGTGTTTGGAAAGGATTTGAGATGAAAATTTGAAAAAAAAATTTAAAGGACTAAGGGATTTCGTCAAATAGTATTGTTATCAAGGGAGAAGGAAAAACTGCAGATAATGTTGCACACATTCATGGTATGTGCAATAAAATCAAAGGCACTGGGTTAAGAGAGTGAGAATCAGCGGGAGATGGAGTGGCAAAGAAATTCAACCATATATAGAGGCATTTATTACTCTTGAAAAGATATGAGCTCTAAAACCTGTTTTATGTTAAAGTTTCATTCTGATATATTGGGTGTGAACTGTTAGAGTCCTGTTACTAAGCTGCTGTAATAATTTGATTTTCAAAACATAATGAAATATGGGTGAAATTATATTCCAAAGAATAATTAACATTGAAAAATTAAGAAATGAGTCTTGAGATAAAAATGGTAACCTGAGGCATATATACCATACATATAACATACCATAAAACTAGACACATTAGACCCATCTCCATGCCACCTGGGAGCCAACCCCCGCAGCCAGGTTACTGAAGGAACCCACCTGACCCTTGCCCCACCCAGGTGAGCTGCTGGAGGTCACCAATGCCGGCTCCAGGCCTCTGGGAGGGACCTATCCCTGCTCCGTTTGCTCTGCCATCCCTGGGAGCCAACCCCCACAGCCAGGTTCCTGAGGGAACCCACCTGACCCTCGCCCCATCCAGGTGAGCTGCTGGAAGTCACTGGTGCCGGCGCAAATTACTAAAGTACAGATCTACACTCAACCTGGAAAACATTCCCATCAACATGCCGACCAACACAAGCTCCATGGTTTCTCAATATGTGGAACAAGTTAGAAAGCAAAACACATTAAGGAGAAAAACTTTAAACATGCAAGCAAGCCCTACAAGAAATAATCCATCACCAACAATGAAAGGACAATCTCTGGAAAACATCAAAGAAATGATGTGTATATCAGAAAAAGATTCCAGCATCAACATGTTAAATGCACTTCAACAATTAAGAGAAGAATTAGGAAAAAAGGACAACAGTATGATAGAAGCATTTAAGGCACTAAGGGAAGAAGTAGAAACATATAAAAAAGAAAGCATCAATATGTATAACCTAATCAATGAACTAAAGAATGAAAATGAATCCCTAAAATTGAAAGAGACTCAAGATTTAAAGGTTGCAATAGATGAGCTAAAAAAATGCACACAAAAGCCATGGCAGCAGAATAGATGAAATAGAGGAACAAATCAGCACACTTGAGGATACAGAAATAGAGAGGACAAAGAAAAAGAGAGAGAGAAACAAAGTAGGAGGACTGATGACAAGCTCAGAGATATGTCAGATTCCTTAAAGAAAAGAAACATAAGAGTAATAGGAATCCGAGAATGAGAGGAGGGAGTTATGGGAACTGAAAGGCTTTTCAATATAATAGAGGAGAACTTCCCAAATCTGAAGAAAGAAATGAAATTAGACATGCAGGAAGCCAAAAGGACACCAAACTACTTTAATGAAAGAAAAGCCACAGGGAGACACATCATTCTAAAAACTTCCAAGAACCCAAGATAAGTAAAAAAATAATGAGAATGGCTAGAGAAAAAAACAGATAACCTACAAAGGAAAATCCATTAGACTGACCTCAGATTTTTCTGAAGAGACACTCCAGGCAAAAAGAGAATGGAGTCACATCTACAAAATCTCCAAGAAAAAATGTGCCAGCCAAGAATACTCTACCCTGCAAAGCTATCCTTCCTCTACAAAGGAAAAATTAGAACCTTTTCCGACTAGCAATGTCTCCAGAAATTTGCTACCACTAAACCCCCCACTCCAAGAAATTTTGTCGGAGGCCTCAAGATCAAAACCGTAAGAACAAATACAAGAAACAAAAACACAAAATAAACCCCAAATGACCACCAGGAAACCATTAGAATCGCAAATATCAATAATCACCCTAAACATCAATGGTCTAAACTCAGCAATCAAAAGACGAAGAGTTGTACACTGGATCAGAAAACAGAACCCAACATTCTGCTGCCTCCAAGAAATACATCTGATCACTAAGGATAAGCATAGACTGAAGGTGCAGGGCTGGAAAACTACACTACAAGCAAACAACCCCCACAAGAAAATAGGAGTTGCCATTCTTATATCAGACAGAGCAGACTTCAAATTAACAAAAGTGACAAAAGATAGACTGCCACTACATAATGGTTAAAGGGTCCAATCCACCAAAAAGACATAATAATCAACATATATGCACCTAATGAGGGAGCACCAAAATTCATAAAACAACAACTAGTAGAACTGAAATCAAATATTGATGAGAATACATTTGTGGTAGGAGATTTGAACAAGCCACTCTCAACAAAAGGCAGATCAACAAAACAAAGAAACAGAGCAACTACACAAAGAAACAAAAGCTTTAAAGGAAGAGCTAGACCAAATGGACTTAATAGATATATACAGGACACTACACTCCCAAGAAAAAGAATACACTCACTTTTTTTTCAAATGCACACGGTTCATTCTCTAAAATTGGTCATATATTAGGCCACAAGACAAACCTGAACAAATACACAAAGATTAAAATAATACCAACCTTTTTCTCTGATCATAAAGGCATCAAATTAGAAATCAACAATGAAAAATGAGAGTAAACACTACATGGAGACTGAACAACAGGCTTCTGGAAGATCACTGGGTAAAAGAGGAAATTAAAGCCTACATGGAGGCAAACGACAATGATGACACAATGTTCCTAAATGTGTGGGATGCAGCAAAAGCAGTACTACAAGGAAAGTTCATAGCAATACAGGCCCAAACAAAAAGATTTGAAACAGCCCAAAGAAATACTCTAATCTCCCAATTTGGGGACTTAGAAAAAGAGCAACAAAAAAATCCATAACCCAGCAGAAGACAAGAAATTAAAAATAAAAGCAGAGTAATGAAATAGAAACCAAAAAGACCATCGAGAAGATAAACAAAACCAAATCTGGTTCTTTGATAAAATAAATAAAATTGACAAACCCCTGGCAAGACTTACAAAGAAAAGAAGAGAGAAAACTCAAACAGGATCATAAATGAAAAGGGAGATATTAAAACAGACCCAGCAGAAATCCAAAAGATAGAGACTGCTACGAACATCTATATGCAACCAAATACAACAACCTTGTAGAGATGGACAAATTCCTGGAACAATACAGTCATCAGAACTCTCCCTAAAAACAAGAGCCCAGGTCCTGATGGTTTTACAAATGAGTTCTACCAAACATTCAAAGAGGAACTAACACCGGTACTATTAAAACTCTTTCAAAAAATTGAGAAAGAAGGAAAGCTACCAAATACTTTCTATGAAGCAAACATTACACTAATTCCAAAACCAAATAAAGATAGTGCAAAGAAAGAGAACTACAGACCAATCTCCCTAATGAACACAGATGCAAAAATTCTAAACAAAATCCTGGCATACCAAATCCAACATTGCATTAAAAGGATCATCCATCATGACCAAGTGGGATTCATCCCAGGGGCACAGGGATGGTTCAACATTCAAAAATCAATCAACATAATCCACCACATCAACAAAGAGAAAAACAAAAGCCATATGATCATATCAATAGATGCAGAAAAAGCATTTGATAAAGGTCAGCATCCTTTCATGATGAAAGCCCTGGAAAAAATTGGTATAAAAGGACCATACCTGAACATAATAAAAGTTACATATGACAGACCCACGGCAAATATCATCCTCAATGAGGAAAAACTGAATCCATTTCAATTAAGGTCCAGAACCAGGCAAGGATGCCCACTCTCTCCACTCCTTTTCAACATAGTTCTGGAAGTTCTAGCTAGGGCAATAAGACAAGAGAAAGATGTAAAAGGAATCCGAATAGGAAATGAAGAAATAAAGTTATCATTATACACGGATGATATGATTCTCTTTGTAGAGAATCCAGAAAAAATGACAGAAAAGCTGATTGAAATAATAAACCGATTTGGTGAGGTAGCTGGATACAAAATCAACACACAAAAATCAACAACATTCATATATGCAAAGAATCAATCAGAAGAAGAAGAAATTAGGAAAAACACCCCATTTACCATTGCACCAAAGAAAATCAAATACTTGGGAATTAACCTAACAAAAGATGTAAAAGACCTATACAAAGAAAACTACAAAACATACTTAAAAGACATTCCCTGTTCATGGATTAGAAATATCAACATTATCAAAATGACCATACTACCAAAGGCCATCTACAGATTTAATGCAATTCCAATAAAGATCCTAATGACATAAAGAGATAGAACAAAAATTACTGAAATTTATATGGAACAACAAAAGACCTCGAACAGCCAAAACCCTTTTGAAAAACAGAAGAGAGAATGGAGGTATTACTATTCTTCCAGACTTCAAGCTGTACTACAAAGTCATTATACTTAAAACAGCATGGTACTGGTACAAAAACAGACCAATGGATCAGAATCGAATACCCAGAAAAAAAAATCACACATATACGGTCAATTAATCTTTGACAAAGGGGCAAAAAACATACCCTGGAACAAGGATAGCCTCTTCAGTAAATGGTGCTGGGAAAACTGGATCAAAACCTGTAAAAAAAAAAAAATGGACCAGGATAACACCCTCACACCCTGTCCAAAAATTAATTCAAAATGGATAAAGGACCTGGAAGTGAGACCTGCAACCATAAAATACATAGAAGAAAACCTGGGCAAAACCCTTCATGAATTTCATCTCAGAAATCCATTTGGGGAAACAACTGGCAAAAAAAAAATGAAGGAATACATAAACAGCTGGGACTATATCAAACTAAAAAGTTTCTGTTCAGCAAGAGAGACAATAAACAAAACAAAAAGAAACCCAACTGACTGGGAGAAAATTTTTGCCCTCCAGAGAAGTGACAAGGGTCTGATAACAAAGATCCACACACAGCTCAATAAAACAAAGAAAAAGAGCTCCTACAGTTCAACAAAAACAAAGCAAAAAACCCACTCAAAAAATGGGGAGAATAACTAAAAAGATACTTCACCAAAGAGGAGATACAGATGGCTAATAGGCATATGAAAAAATGCTCCACATCACTAATGATCAGGGAAATGCAAATTAAAACCACACTGAGATACCATCTTACACCAGTAAGAATGGCCCATATAAATAAAACAGACAACAGCAAATGTTGGCGCGGATGTGGGGAAAAAGGAACTCTCTTACACTGCTGGTGGGAGTGCAAACTGGTCCAGCCACTATGGAAGACTGTGGAGGACCCTTAAACAATTGAAAGTGGATTTACCATTCGACCCAGCAATCCCACTACTAGGAATCTACCCAGAGGACATGAAAACATTAATTCAAAAGGACAGGTGTACACACATGTTCATTGTAGCCCTGTTTACAGTTGCAAAGAATTGGAAACAAACCAAATGCCCCCAAACAGATGATTGGCTAAAAAAAAAATGTACATATACACAATGGAATACTACACATCCATCAAGGAGGACAAACACATGTCATTCACAGCAACCTGGATGGAACTAGAAAGACTCATATTAGCAGAAATAAGTCAAAAAGAAAAAGAGAAGTACAGGATGGTCTCACTTATATGAGGGAAAACATAGGGAAAAACAAACAAATGAATAAGAAAAAAAGAAAACAACCAATGGAACTGAACCATGGAGCGAGAGAGGAGGAGGGGGAAGAAGAAGGGGAAGGTGAAGAGCACAAAAGATCAGGATAGTTAACAAATGTTAGTGAAGTGGGAAAGCCCCAGGATACACAATAATGGACTAATGTAATATAAATAGAAATATACATATATATGCAAAAAATCATATTTACCAGATATTGGAAGAGAACAATGAGCAAACAACAAACAACTGAACATCAACTTAACCAACCAACAAATCGCAGAAAAATTGGAGATGGAGTGACTGGAGAGGGGATATGGAGGGGGGGATCAATTAATGCACAAATGTGACAAATCAATAAAATGAATTTTTCAAATATAACTAGACAGATTATAGGGAAATTGAAGAAAACCAATTTAAATGAGAGCAATTAAAAAAATTACAGCTTACCTATAAAATAATAACTAGACTAAATTCTATGGCTCATTAGTAAAAATAGAATTTAGAAAAACTGTATAACTTATTCAGAATTGTGTTGCAACAATAGAATACATTATATCACACTAAACATTTCTGATAGCTAATGTACTAAGTGCTATACAAAATTTTTAAATTGAAGATACTTGAAGGCATTGGAGAACAAGTAACTGCTGGCAGAAATCAGAGTTGGTTTGATACTTAGGTGATGGAAGCACCTCAGGATGAGAGCTATATTTTTTTAGGTCTTAGGGCATTTCTCAGTCTACATGCAGTGGGTCAGTTAGACTCAAACAGAAAACTCCCTATTTTCTTTCTTTTATTTCTTTCTGGAGGAAAAAAATTAGGAGGCTCTAAAGGCTGAAATCAAGGAAAATTCTCATATTGGATGATAGTTTGAGGAATATAAACTCCCCTCAAATTCATGATAGACTTTTGAAATATGAATGTGATACAGGGTAGTGACACTGTTAAAAATGGTATTGGAGCCAGAATACCCTGGTGTGCAGAGTCTGAGGGAAAGACCCCATGCAAGAGAAAATGCGAAGCAGGAAGAGAGGGTATAAAAAGGGAAGAACAAGGAGAGGAGAGAGGAAAGGAATAAGAGAAATGAGAATGGCAGACTGAGAGAACAGACCCACATGACCTGGGCAGGGGAAGCCCCCTGGAAGGGTGAGCTGGTGGTGAGAAGGAACCACATGATAGGAGAGTGGCCAGCAGAGATATAGTTGGTGTGAAGTCAGATGCCAGAATGGCAGGCCAAGGATGACCAGGGACTGCTGAGGGCCGGTCGGTGAATGTGGCCAGATGCCACCAAAGATGGGCCTGGTAAAGGAAATGCGTGGAGCTGCAGCACGTTTGCAGATTTGGAAAGCTGAGTTTGCATCAGCCTCTGGTGGAAAAGTTTGAAGAGCTTTGGAGAAACCACAGTTCAGAACACTGGAGAGAAGAGAAACGAAGAGGAGGAGGACAGGACTTTGCAGGGTGCCTGCCTCGGGTTTGAAAGAGGAACCATCTTGGACATGTGCTTGGGACTTTTAGACTAGATGGTGACTGGGGTAAGATAACTGGCCACTTGTGGCAGTAAGGACTTTTTGTTTTTCTGGTTAATTTCTCTTGTTAATAAAACCTTGTTGTTTAAACTGCTTTTTGGCTGGCAACTGCTACTTGTGGGTGATGGTGGACCTGTGGCTTGTTGGTTAAGGTTTCTGCTCATTTTGACCTGATTTCAAATCATGGGGAATTCCACAGAGCAGTACTCTGAAAGCAACTGAAAGCCTGAAGATGTTAAACCAAAATTTCAGCTCCCACTTTAAAGAGAAGTAATAATTGTACATTATTGACTAGTGTTACTTATATGGTTTGTTTCCTAGAAATATTTTCTTCTTTTTCTTTTTTTTAAACCCAGGAAATAGTTCCTCAGTAGAGATGAATAATGAAAGCAAAAACATGCATATGGCATTTCAGTCAAATGTACAATAAACAAACAGATACATTATTCTAGCATACTACAAGTGCAAGCCAAATTTTTTATCTATTAAAGTATATTTTTCATGTCTACAAGTCTAACACAACCCATTCCTTCTGCAAATCCATACTTCTATTTTTCTCTTCAAATTTCTGTACAAATGTTGCTGTGTAGAAATCTTAGTAATTCAGTTCTCATTCTGAAAAACTCATTTCCTCTGGAAATGTACAGCTCTCTAACTTTGGAGTTGTACATAATTATCTTTTCATGTATCTTTCATTATATTTATTTCCATAATGGCATACTGATATTAATGTTTATGTAAGATTTCATTTATTGGGCTGGGTATAGAGATATAGTAAATCATATAGACCTCCAATGTTAAAGTCTTACTATTGTCTTCAGTACCAGAAAGTTAGAATAATAGATAACATTTATTAGTAGTACTTATACAAGGAATGTTTTGTATTAAGAACACCATTAACAATGTTTAAAGTATCAGCAGGTAACCAAAATCCTAAGATATGGATGATTATTATTAGTCCTTGTATGAAAAGGTGAACCAGAAAAAAACTAAATTCTTTACCTAGGGTCACAAAGGAAAATTGAAAACTAGTCCATCTTGTCTTTATTACAGTTCTCTGCTCTCTAAAATCTTAGAAATTATATTATTGAAACATGATTATTGAGACTGAATCCAGGAAAGTTATTTGACTTTCTTAGATCTTCTATGAAAAGCCATTCAACCTTCTCCAATTTGTCTTTCTTTGCTTTTACTATGATTATATTGCTTAGGCTTAGCTGTCTAATTTAAAAAAGCTTGCAAGTAGATAAAATGAATGAAAACATGGAAATAAGAATTCACTTTAGTTACAATCATTTATTTTCATTTGTAATATAATCATACATTTGTATGCCTCTTAAAATATTTGCCAAATGAAAAATATGCCTAAATGAATGTGAAAAAATAACTATTTCAAATAACCATTTCAAATAAATGCCATGATGATACTTAAATTTTTGAACAATATGGCTAATGTCAAAAAGAGCACTAGCCAAATATTATACTCTATTTCATAACTCTTCTCCAAAGAAGTATCAATTCAGAAACTGATTTATATATATTCTGGAAATAAGCAGATAAATATATCATGCACATACCTACTGGGTGCTAATTTCTATTGCTGATGAATAGAAGCACATACATAGAAATGAATAAGAATTAAACACAATGGTGTTAAATGGAATTGGAAGTCACACCGTGAATTCCTAGTAGATATACATACATATGTATCTATATCTATATGTATATACATGTATATATGTATATACACATATGTATATATGTATATATATGTATACATACATACATCTATTCAGAGAGGTTCTAGAAACTGATATACAGTTTCAATGAGTATATATAATGTTCAAATGCATTTCTTTATACATTCTCTTCACTAAAACAATCAGGCTTTCTTGGACCACTGTCTCACTGCAGCAATGAGCAGGGAAAGAATAAATTGTACTGGAATAACTTTGCTATGTTACCCAGTAAGGACACAATGGTCAATTTAAACAGGTTACTACGGGCCAAATTTAAGATAACTTTGTTTTATTGTGTTTTTTTTTTCCTATTAAACTATCATCTTACATCTTTGTTCATTTTCTTCACAGTAATTAATTTTTTCCTTTTATGTTTGATGACAATAGTTCTTCCCACCACTGAATCATCTATAATCTTCCAATATATTCTGTTCTGCTCACCTGCCTCCCTATACTTTTATCCCTTCTCCCTCCCTTACTGGATGCCTCAGATGTATGTTCAGCTTTCATGTGTTGGTTTTACAGTTTTGTGTGATTCTTTTTGTTTCTCTATATTCCACATATAAGTGAAACCATCAAGTATTTATCATTCTCCTAATAGCTGTTTCACTTTGGATAATTTATTCCAGTTCCACCCATGTTGCCACAAATGGCATGTTTATCTTTTTTGATAACTGAATATTATTAAAATGGGAGTGCATATTTCCTTCCCCAGTGGTGTTATTGGGTTCTTTGGGTGAATATCTGAAAGGACTGCTGGTTCATATGTCATATCCATTTTTAGCATCTTAAGGAACTTTCTTCCCACATGGACTAGACTAGTCTACATCACCACCAGTATTGCAAAAGTGTTCCTTTTTCTCCACATCCTTACTAGCAATTGTAAATATCTCATAAAATATGATCTTTTTGAATATGACTTTATAAAAGAAAGTTTCTGAAATAGAGCAGAAACAAGTGTGTTAAGCATGTATATACCAATATTAATATGACTAGATATATTGTTGCTTAATTATTGAATATTTTAGGAACACAAAAATCAAGTTGTATAAAATAGCAGTTACATTCAAGTTCTTTCATAACTGAATACACTCCAAACAAAATTAGCATATATTAACTAGGCTATTTGTGAATATGCTCAAAATTTTAATCTTTAATGTGCTGGTAGTCATCTTAAATTTTTACATTTTCCATGTAAAATTAGTAAGTCTGACCACAAATGAAGTTTTTATGTTCAATATCTTTTAGCTTCCTTAAATCTGGTGACATTTTAATATACAAATTTTACTACGGTATTAGTTGCACCATTCATTGAGAACTATTTGCATTAAAATTGTGATATCCTGGTTATAGTAATTAACAGCAAATACAGGTTGTCATGGAAGGAGGCGCAAAAAAATTTAGTCTTTTATATACATATACGTTAAATAGTACCATGTAATAAAAAAGTAGTTGAAATTATTGACTAGTAGCTTTTAAAACTTTGTAGTGATACTGTAATATATAAATGCTTTTCAAGAAATAAAAATATGCTCTAAAATATAAACTTAAAACTGTGGGCTTAAACTATTTCCTAATGCTGCTTTAGGCAATATTAATAGAAAGTTTTAGTATATAAGCACTTTTACACTTTTTTTGATACTTTAAAAAAACTACTGGAAACTGCTGAGAAGTGTAAAAATTCTGGTCAAACAAGGCATTGTCTTTGACTCAGAATAGTCTGACCAGGTCCAGGATCTTGTGTGTATGTCAGCATGTACAAGTATACTTTAAGGATTGATTCAGTTAATGGCACTTCAATTTGATTCGAGTATAGACAACTGAGGACTTATTAACTCATTTATATGCATGATATATATATTTAAATCATTTTATTACTTTGACTAATATATTCTATAACCCAATACACCTAACACTGTAGTTATGTACCTTTAGTTAAGCAGTTTCATATACTCATGGTCAACCTGAAATTGGATCAAAAGGGGCAGAAGCCACCAACTAGCAAGCCACAGGGGAAAAAAAAAACTTAAAATGCATCTTCTGCTACTCAGATTCCCTCACCTGCACATAGCAGTTGCTAAAGTCACAAAATAGTTTAACAGCAAGGTTTTATTAACAAGGGAATTTAACCAGGAAAACAAAAAGTCCTTTAAGTCACAAGTGGCCAGTTGTCTTACCCCAGTCACCATTTTCAGTCTCAAAAACATATGTCCACGATGATGCCCCTCCAAACCTAAGGCAGGCACTGCAAAGTCCAGTTTTTCTCCAACACCTTCTCTTCACTTCTCCAGTGTTCCGCGCTGCTCAGCTTCTTCAAGGCTCTTCAAACTTGCTGATGCACAAATCAGCTTTTCAAATCCCTGACCATCTCCAGATACCAGCTCACTATGCCACCTTGCTGCAATTCCACTCTCCACATCGGCTACTCTTCTGCAGTCATCATGGCTCCTTGCCACCACCAGCTCACTTTTCAGGGGGGGGTTCCCCTGGCCAGGCCACGTGGACCTGTTCTCTCACTGCTATCCTCCTCTCTTTCCTTCCCCTTTCTTTTTGCTCTACCCTCTTTCCATTTTTTCTCCTGGTTCTTTCAGACCCTGCCCATCAGGGCATTTTGGTGTCTATTCAATCAAATTGATTTCTCAAAGATATTAAGAGACCACATTCATTTTAATTCCATTATTGTTACTATTGTTCATCTTTTACTGGACCTAATTTAAAAATTAAACATTAGAATACTACACATGTATAGGAAAAAAAAAAAAACAGCGTAATGTAGGGTTTGCTACTATCCATAGTTTCAGCCATCTCTAAAGGACCTTGGAGTATATGCCCCATGAATAAGAAGGGACTACCCCACTAGGACAAACAGAGGGTAATGACTTTTTAATTTGTAGTCATTTAGTCCATGTAAAGAGTTATTATAAAGTTATATTACTTTACAAAATGTTAGCCACATGGTTAGTTTGGAATTAGAAAAACCAAAGAGAAAACAAAACTTTATTTGTGTTGCTCTCTCAAATTCCATATTCAAAAGATGTGAAGATTTCTAAAACAGGAAGGTTGTATAAATAAAGCCTATTATCAACATAAATGCACAATTAGTTCATGGAAACATTATTAGAATTGATTAAATCAATACTATAAAAGTGATCAAAATTATGATAAGAACATATCAAATTTGTCCAAATATGGAAAATAATTCTGTTGATTTTCCCTGTTTTCCTAGCTAAGTATAATTGGTACCAAATTATACAGTACTGCTAATAATTTCTTCCTTTAACTTTCTAACATTAAATATAATTGTATATAAGGATTTTTATTACAAAACTCATGTGTATAGAAAACGATAGTTTAGTAAAAAATTAAGCAACCATAACATTTATAAATACAAAATAACAATAAATGTAAATATTCTAAATAATTTATTGTTGTATTTTACCTGAAATTAAAACAATATCATGAGCCTTCTAGAATTATAAATTTCTTATAAACAGCTATTTATCAAATACATTATAATGTTTTTAAATAGATATGAGCACTTCTCAAACAAAAAAAGTTGTAAAAAATGCTCACCCTTGATTAATATTCTTTGTAAACTAAAAGCAAAGTATACTTTAACATAAAAAGTATCTTAAGGTTGTAGCCATCATTAGGAAGGCCTTAAATAAATGCATAGTTCAAGAAGTAGCAAGATTATTGATTTAGTAATATGGAAAATAACTGAATAAGGGAAGATCACATTATAGGTATGTTAAAAATAGGAACTGCATGATAAAGTAAAAATTATCAGAAAAAGACAAATTTGATGTTAAGAGGTTGTTAACCATACTCCCAAGAAATACCTTTCTTCTCAACTTTATAGGGTTACCAGTAAAAGAATTGTGAATGACGGAAATTAATAATACTTAATTCATAGAATAAAATATTATGAAGATAATTTTTTAAATTATAGGATATGATAAGATGGAAGGAGAACCCTGGGGAATGCAATGTTGTTTAACGTGTGTATGTGTACACACATACATAAAAATAGAGAAAATAAAATTATAGGATAAGAAAAGTACTTATAGCATATAAAGACTTGACATACATCTATAGTACACTGAATAACACAAAAGTAGTTGCACATGTGTTGCTACTTGAGCTTAATAAAGCTGTTACTTGTTTTATTATCTTTCCAGGGAATGACAAGTTAGGTAATTTGATCAAGTTCTATGAACTTAAAGCTGAGCTAGGTCATACACAAAAGTATAAACAAATGTATTGCTCTTCTCCTTGATCTTTTGTTTCAAGTCAGGTGGTAAAGTTAAATTACACTTGTAATACAGTCTTTACTGTATTTATATTTGATGAATAATAAAAATAACTGCTTTTCATTTTCAGAATGTCTTCAAGATATTGTGATATACACTCACATCACATTCTGTTTTGACTTTCGGGTTTTAAAAGTTTTTGCTTTGAGAAGGGGAATTCATTTTTCTTAATTAGCTTAGTTCTGCAAATATTGTAAAGAAACAATATTTTTAAATTCTTCCAAGGATGAATTTGATAAAATTTCCAAGATAGCAAACCTTTAAAAGCTCTCTATATGAAACCACAGATTAGTAGAGTCCACAGAACCCTTTGAAGTAGTGTTTAACTTACACAAAGTACAATAGTATCCCAGGCATACTGACATCCATTTTCTGTTCAAATGTTCCCAGGGACAAGTTGCTTCTGATTCTCAGAAAATTTCTCCTGGTTCTGAGATGACATCTCCTCAATATATTCAGCTAAGTATAACTGCTTTTCCAGAATGTTCCCCCATTAATATTTCTTACTGTAATATTTGTAATTGCATAAAGTGACCTAATTTGAAATATTTTCCAAATCAGTCACCCAACTCAGAAAGGTTTATGCACTTGTCACTGTGCTCTTAAATGTGGTTCTCAGAACTGAAAATGATACCACATATGAACTGTGATTAATGAACAAAAGTGAATGATTTCCTTCTTCATTCTGACACTACATTTCTATTAATAAAAATTAATGCCTTAGCTGTCTTTTGACAGCCATGTCACACTGTAGACTCATCGAAACTGTAGTTATAAAAATTTCTAGCCAGTTTACAAATGGAAGTTTTAAGATTAAATCAGGCTTCAAGAAGGCTAAAACTAAGTTTTGGGGGGAGAAAGGATAATTAAGATTTCTAAGCTGGCCGGGCATGGTGGCGCATGCCTGTAAACCCAGCTACATGGGAGGCTGGGGACTGCTTGAGACAGTAGTACCCTGGGCAACGTGAGCCAGCGGATCCACAGGCAAAAATAGTGAGACCTAGTCTCAAAAAAAAAAAAATTCTAAGCAAATAAGCTCATTCAAGTAATCCTGATGATGTGAAAAAAGAGACAGTTACTTCTAAGATGATAGTAGAATCATCAGAGCTTTTTCCTGGCAATACAGGAAGGTATGTATAGAGTTCTGAATGAGGTAATAGAAGAATGGTTAGTATTAGTGAAATCAGGTGCAAAAAGGGTAGAAGCCTCCAACAAGCCACATTTAAAATGCAGCTTCAATGGAATATTACTTATCAATTAAAAATGACAAATTTGATTATTTTTTTGGTAATATGGATGTACCTAGAAGAAATCATATTGACAGAAACAAGTCACAAGGAAAAATACAGAAACCAAATGGTTTCACTAATATATGGACAACCAAACAAAAGTACACAACTGGGGTGGGGGGATATCAGCTGGAGTGGCAAGGGAAGGGAAGTAGGTGACCCCCGGGGATCACAATAATGTAATATACATAATTTAAATAAAAAAATAAATGCAGCTTCTGCCACCAGGTTCCCTCAGGATCATATCACCCACCTGAATCAGTTGCCAGCCACATGCAATTTAACAACAGGGTTTTATTTACAAGGGAAATTAACAGGGAAAACAAAAAGTACTTAAAGCCACAAGAGGCCAGTTATCTTACCTCAGTCATCATTGTTAGTTTTAAAGGTCCCAAAGACATTCTGTCCATGATGGTGCCCCTTTGCTCCTCCAAACCTGAGGCAGGCACTCTGCAAAGTCCAGTCTTTCTCCAGTGTTCTGAGCTTCCCCACTTTTCTTCAAACCTTTTCAACATGCTGATGCACAAATCAGCTTTCTCAATCTCTGGCCATCTCCAGGTACCATCTCACTTTTCCAGAGGACTTCCGCCCAGTCTAGCCACCAGCTCTTTACCTGCCCACCATTCTCATATCTCTCCTCTCCCCAAAAGTCTCAGCCCTTTCCTTTTTATCTCTTTCTCAATGACAATGCCTAAATTTTATGAACATATACATTGTCTATTTTGGGGTCATGGCTTCTTTAGCATGTCTTTATCAACCCCTTTACTTTTAACCCAGGTTAAGTAATTTTGTGTGCACCTGCTAATCCAGGCAGGGAATTTCTAAATGTTCATCAAGATGGATTAATATCTAACATCTTGTAACCTTTTCAATGTGATGCATTTATCCCACTATCTTTTTTGAAGCATAACTGACATAACATTTTATTATTTGCAGCTACTCAACATAATTCAGTATCTGTATATTATGAACCCATCACAAGTCTGGTTAACATCACCATACATAGTTACAAACTTTTTTCCTTGTGAAGACACCAAAGATTAGCAATTTTTAAATATGAGATAAAGTAAAATCTTTATATAAACTATAATTGCCATGCCATACCATATCCTCACAATAAGATTAGTACTTAACTGCCTTCATCCTCTTTGCACATGTTCCACCCCCAGCTTGTACTAGTTATCAGTTTATTTTTTGGTGACTATTTGTGTTAATATGTTCATATAAATGAGACCATGCATTAATTTTCATTCTCTGTCTAATACATATTACTTAGCATAATGCCTATATTCTGGCAAATGGCATAATAAAAAAAGGAGTATGAAAATTCCCTGTGCTTACTTCCTAAACACAAAAAGTTCTCATAAAAGAATTCCATCCTTGCAAAAATGTGAGGAGATAATTGTATGATAAAGGTAAGATTCAGACTTCTAGTAGCATCAGGTATATAATAATGTACCTGAAACTTTACAACATCATTTCATTAAGTAACATCAAAATAAATTAGTTAAAGCATTATGGAAAAGCAGAATGTTGAAGATTACTCATATAGTATGTCTGTGCCTAGTGCTCTTAACTAAGTACCTGATACAAATAAGTCCTCAGCAAATAATAGTAAAACTAAGACAATAAAAATGATTTAAAAAATGTCAACTGCTGTCTCAAGTTACATCAAAGAAAATATTCATAATGTAACTGACAAAAGGATTATATTGAGAATACTTCCAAGTCAAAAACAAGCAAAATTACGAACAGTTCACAAAAAGACATGTATGCAAGGCCGGGCACGGTGGCTCGTGCTTGTAAGCTTCTGCCTATGAAGCGGCCGGGGCTAGGGATCACAGTTCAAGTCCCACCTGGGGCCCTTTGTGAGACCTAGTTCCAAAAAATAGCTGGGCGTGGTGGTACGCGCCTGTCATCCCAGCTACCTGGGAAGCTGAGGCTGGGGATTTCTTGAGTCTGTGGTACTCCGGGCAATGAGAGCCCGCGGTTCCACCGGCAAAAACAGCGAGACCTAGTCTTTAAAAAAAAAAATAAGACATGTATGCAAATATATCAGTAAGCACATAGGAAAGTATTGAGTATCATTTGCCATTAGACACATTCTAATTAGAAGAACATAGGCCTAAAAGTGCATACTCTCAAAAATGACTAAGTTGTTTTCACACACCTAATTAAGACTAGTTTTTCCCCAGTTTACAGGACCATAATAACCTCATACCAGTTACTGGCAGTTTAAATGTGTAGTCACTTTGATGATAGATACGAAAATATTAGTCTCAAATATTCATCTGTTCTTTCATAGGAAAAATCACTTTTCTATGTTTCTTCTCTAGATGATGTTCAAAGATGGGCACAATCAGATTATTATCCCTGCAACATGATCAGTGATAACCAACACAACCACTGCCATGAATAAACAAACTGGTATGCATCCTGAGGAATTTCTAAATGCAGGAGTAAAGACTGAAGACTCAACATGCTGACAAGAATTTCACCAAGATATTAACCCCCCCCCAAAAAAAAATTGCTTAACAACATAAGGGCTTTTACATAAACAAAAGCTTTAACATCAGCATGTATGTATGTTTTTAAATGGACCCTTGGCATAATACATGCTTAGGCATATTAAAAATGTATGCTTTAGGTAAAGCTGCTTAAGAAATAAATTTGATTAATACGATACTTTCATTTAGATATCAGTCCAAAAAATCTATATTCAGTTTTTTCATATAAATTTTATCTCTGTAAATACTCTTTGCTTAAGAAAATAGTTTAAACTTACCCTTTATGTAACTTAGCTAAATAAGTGAATAACATTTTTAGGATTGTCAAATATGGAGAGGAAATTGCTATCTAACTGGACAAAATTTTATGCTTACCAAGTTGAAGCAATCCTTTGCAATAATTATGTTGTCTGGTCACATGCAGTTTTTGAGACAATTAACAATGAGAAATCTTCATGATACATGTATGTAGGTATGAAAGTAGTTGATTTATCTGAATTTTTATCAATTCATTGTGGAAGTTTTTCTTTGTTTGGCTCTGTTCAATGGAAAATAGAAACATAATTAGCTGGCTAAATACAGTCCAGCTTGTACTCTCCTTTGCACATGTATATTTTAAAAACTACCTATGTGAAAATTTGTACTTAACTGAGCAGAGTCCTGTTGAATATTGACTTAAACTTAGGCTAGCTGGGATGTGAAAATAAAGAAATAGACTGGTGAATGCTTCAAGTCACCTGCGGCTAACCCACCAAGTGGGACACCCTATTTGTTGAGAAATGCTGTGCCAAGGATATCGCATTTAATGGCTTTGGCAAGAAGAATGATTTTCATCAGCTGTAACAAACAAGTTCCTCATCTCCAACCCTACCATCTGTCCTCCTGGTTCCCACCCAGAACTCTATATATGGGCTCAACTGAACAGGTTTCAGACTGCCTAAGGTCACTGCACAATCAACCTTAACAGATGGCATCACAGCAAACATCTAAACTGTAGCAGTGGCCAAATACAGAGGATAATCCTCATTGCTGAGGAAGAATGCCCTCTGTGCTTACCACACTGATGTTCTGATTCTACTAAACATTTCATGTGAAACTAAGGCCCCAAAGACTTTATATTAATTGCCTAAGTGGATTGGTCTTTGCACTAATTTGCCAATATATTTTCTATCTGAGAACTATCATTTTCTAGTATTTTCATTGCTTGATATAGTAGATAAAGATAATAGTGGTAGTAACATCCATAATAACTATCAGAATACTGTATGCAAGGGGAGAAATGTGCTAAATAAGCTCTTAAAAAGAAAGACATCAGTGTATACTTAAGTACTGATAGCTGTAAAAATAGTCACACAACTTAAACACCACAAGTAATTAATGCTAAACCGAGCATTTTTTACCTTTAAATTTAGTCTCACTTAAGTAACATCCACACCACTAACCATAAATTCCACTTGTTGGCTCATATTTTCAGTTGAGGTCGCAATATCCTAACAGTGAAAGGCACTAGACTTCAAATAACTTAAATCATTTCCATATCTGTTACAGGTAGTTTTATTCCATCACTTACCAAGCTTAAATTTTTACAGATGAAGATTGCTAGAAATTAAAGCTCATGCTGTCTCTCTGTATGTCCCAATATTAGCACTGTTGGCTACTTAGCCCTTCATGGTCCAAGTATTCTGCAAGCCACGTTTATATCCTCCATGTGGGAATTGGAGGACTCTTTTCTGAAGCAAAGTACCCAAAAGAAAAACCTATAGATATTGAAATTTTGGAACAATAATGGAAAGTGTCACAAAGACTTTTCTATAGGAAAACCTTCCATTTACAAGTCTTATTATACATATATTAAAAATATTTAAAAATAAAAAATATATAACACTAAAATACCAAAGCTGACTAAAAGAAAGCCTAAAATAGAAATAATAAAATTAGCAATATAAGTTTCCTAGAACTTATGGACATTCATTTTTGGACCAAAGTGTTTGTCTAATGCCCCACTACTTCATGGTCGCATTTTAGCATGACATTTAACACTAGCAGAGTTAACCAAAGAGATCACATGTAAGACAAAGTTAGATTAGCAGCATTAGAAATTAGTAGACCATATGTTTGCCTTCCTGTTTTGAAGTCAGGTGGAAGAAATTAGAAATCTAAAGAGAGAGAAATAATTAAGTGTATGGGTACAATTAAGAAGTTTCCTAAGAAGTTCAAGTATCAAAACTTAATCTCTATGCATTCTGAGGTTCTTTTCCATAAAAACAGGAAACCAAGAAAAAGGAAAAATTATAAGATTACTTACCCCCAAATCACATGATTTTAAGAGAGGCATGTGAAGTACTTTAAGGGGGGAAAAAGTACTGTCATATTTATATTCAGGGAGATTTTTATCATTCTCAATTTGAAAAAAATTACATAGAAAATTAAGGAAAGAAAACAAGAAGTTATAAACTTTGAAACAACAATGGAAAGGGAAACAGTACAGTACTTCATGGGAGAGTACATGCCTTAGGGAATTGACAATCAATATATGGTACACACTGCATATTTGTTTAATCAAAATCACTGTATATTTTAGAAGAGGAAAAGAGATTCAATCAGAACTTTAGGGTGGTGGTTAGGCAAGCTAAATTCTTAATACTACAGTAGAAAATCAATTAAAATTTATAGAAATGATAAAAATGGAAAACATTGTTTATTAATATGGAAGCATGTATTATATTAATATTAAGGGAACATGAGTTCGGACTAATAATAGATTATTAGCCTTAGAAACAATTTTCCCTTTAAATCATGGTTAAAGTATAATAAAAATACAAAATTGAAACCACTAGATGCTCAAGTAAAGGAGATAAGGGATGAATGAAGGGTGGAGGAGAGACTAATAAAACATACGAAGAGGAGTTATACAAGAAATTGAGATGTAGTATGTTATAAAGTAAGGATTCTAACCTATAAAATTATTTTCACCCTTTCTAAAAGAGAAGGGAGTAAGAAAGGGAGAGAGTTTAAGGAACAGAAAATTCATTTCACACCTTTCAACCAAATCATTTGTTTCAAATGCTGTTTCAAACTTAACATTTACCATGTTGTTTTCACTGTTGGTCAGCTTTGTCAGGCTCAATAGTTAATAGTTTTAATATATTTGCTAGAACTTGAATTTTGCTATACATTTAAAAAGTAATGTTATCTGCTCCTTCAATTTTTTTCAAATTTTCCATACATGTAACATTTTTTAAATAACTGAATACAGAATACATGTATAAATATAGTTTTTGCTTGGGTTTTTATGTCATATTAAATCAATTTTAAGGTAACAATTTCAACTTGATTGCCATAGAATTGTTATTCTTTTCATCTCAATCAATCAGGTTTTCTATTGAATTTCCTTTCTCCTACTTTTTTCTGTTTTTCCTTAATTAAAGAATATTTGCCAATATTGTCTACTGATTTCTTCGAAGAAAAGACTTGCAGGTTTATTCAGTAAGTTTTCTATTCAATACTTCCAAAACAAATTTGAACTAAAATGAAAGTTTTCTTTCCTCTAGTTGACAAGTCAAAGGTTAAACGATAGAGAACTTGGGAGAAAGCAGGCAAAGGCAGAGACTCCCAGAAATAGTTACCACTAATGCTTTGATACATATCCTTCCAATCTTCAAACATGTATTTCAATATGTATTTGTGTATATCCAGAGCAAGACACAAAGACAAAATGATATTACAGAATAGAACCTACAATATAGCCTTTTAATTACTATCTCACTAACATTAGCAACTAGCTAAATTAATTTGCATAAATATTCAATGAATTCATATTTAGGGTATGTGTATGCACATGTGTACATTTAACATAAACCAATACTTCCAACAATCTATCATCCAGATATGTGTTTTTTTCAATGAAGTGTACAAAGTAATGTATCTCTAAATCTTTTGCTTATATATGTTATTACTAAGATGACTTGAACTTTCACACAAAACCTTTATGCATTTACTCCTCTTTTTGTAACTTTGTCTTTCAAAAACATTATTTTAGGTAAGTGAAATAATGATTTGTATATGAAGAATAGTCTTTTTCATCTACATTTCAAAGAGCACTTAAAATTTGATTGTCTTAGTAGCAATCATATCTTGATTTACTTTCAATATTAAATGAAACTTGTAGGCAAACATTAAAATTAATTGCTTTATATAAGTTTATTGTAATGAAATATTTGGGAAAATCTATTTTATTAGATTATAACTATTCACTTATATTTTACTCTAATTCCTTGCTATTTCATTTTATCTTTCAGGAATTAATTTTGACATGTATTGTTTTAACTTAATTCCCCCAATCAATGAGAAAGCTATTATTACTCAATAATTTCCACTGCAATCTTAATTATACACATTTTCTATGATAAATTAGCTAACGTCAGTATAATACAGGAGACTCATTGAGTCATTACATGAAATTTTCAATACATTAATATTCTATATTAAATACAAACAGCTAAACACAATAACAAAGGCTAGAACATTTATATTACAGAAGAAAGCCTATTATTATTTCTCATTACCTACTGACCCTGTTCCTTTATTTTGTCTCCATTTGGCCATTGTTCTGCTTTGACTCTGGAACTCCTTCCAAATGTTAGATATTTGTTCTGCTTTGACTCTGTAGTTCTTTCCAATTGTTAGATATTTTTTCTTTTCATATTAGTGGACTTATCCCTTATTTACAAGTTAAATTTACCCATTAAAGTCACTTCTATGGCCTGTAAGGAGAAAACGGAAACCACATTCCTATGGAAACATTTTGATCACTGGATTTCAGCTTACAGGTGGAATTCTGAGTGACTATCTCTTTTCTTTCCAACAATTTTGTAAGCACCAAATAAATGACTTATGTTCGTTCAGCTGTATTGTTTCAAATACCTAAAATGATACTTATTTGTTACAGTGTTTATAGATTATATCTTATTCAGTTTGAGCCCTTTATTCATTAAGCATATAAAAAATATACCTTAGGTAAATGGGTAACATGCATAAGCTATAAAATGTGTAAGATAGAAAGGAGTGGTAAACTGGTTAGCATAGAATATAAAAGACAGTGGACAATATAATCACTGCTTTGGAATACCCTCATTATGGTAATAATGAAACTTAATATGTCTATTGAACTTGATGAATTCAAAGTGAAGAGATTCTAATAAATACTTTAGAAAGAAAATCTCAAGTCACTGACTAAGGCAAAAATAGCTAAATTGTTAATGACATAGGTCATAAAATTTGGGTCCCTGAAGAGTTTCAAGAAAAAAATTCCAATCTGCCTTTATTTATTAGCATTGCTGGGAGGGGAGAAGGAAGATAAGACTGGGACCCCCTGTTAATCTCTCAATTTCTATTTTCCAAGCTTAAGGGAGTATAAATTTTATACTTGAAATAAAAAAAAAACAAGTAATCCTTTGTGATATGTTAGACATTTTTATCTGTAAAAACTTTAATTGCATAAGTAGAATATTTGGTTTTTGTTATAGTACATATATAATATATATATAGCCACTAAATCTTTTATAGAACATGGTTAGGGAACACATTTAAATCCCCAAAGAAATACATTCAAAAGAATTCAGGCAGGCAGTATTTTAAAGATGCTTATTATCTTATTTTCAGTAATGATTGTTGATTATGGTAATTGATCATTTCAATAATTTCTTATATAGATAATTGGTAAGAGTAATTTAAGTACACTCCTATTTCAAATATTCTTAATTAGTAAAGTACATTTAAATAAATTACCATATTATTGAAGGTCACACTTAAGTGTGGTTCACCAAAATTTTATAGTTATAGCAAACTATAATTTGATAAATTTATCTTCATAAATAGCTCAGAAAAATATAAATCAGACATTTAAGTGGTAATTTTTATTATAGAAGAATCACATGGTGACACAAACAAAAATGTTTATTTGACCACTAAATTTGTTATATATTTCTCTTTAGCCAATAATTTTCTTCTCTGTATTTATCAGTATGAATTACAGTTGAGAGGAGGATAAATTGTAGTATTAAAAGACATGGCCCACCCAGGGAGAAAAGAGGAATAGAAAGAGGAAAGAAGGGGTGAAAGAAAGTTTGTAATACTATTTCTAGAGTACATATAAGTTGCTTTAGAAGTGTAGTTAAATAATGTAACTACTATAAACCTACAGTGGAACAGAATAGAATTCCTTGCACAAACACACACACATACACACAAAGAGACAAAGAGAGAGAAAAATCTAGTAATTCTCAAGGGAGCTAAGAACACTCAATGGAAAAGGATAACACCTTTATCTAAAGACAAGCATATGCTGAAAAATTAAACTGCATTTCTGTCATATAACACTCATAAAATTAACTTGAAATGAATTATAGTCTTAAAGATGAGACTATGTGCCTAACTTCTAGAAGAAAACACAGGAAAGAAAAATTCTTGGCTAATATTGGTAATTTTTTTTGTTTTTTTTTTTTAATATAACACCAAAAATACAACAAAAGCAAAAGTCATAATTGGAGCTGCCACAATGTGAAAGGCTCTGCACAGAAAAAGAAACAACAGAATGAAAAGGCTACCCACAAAATGGGATAAAATATTTACAGTCACATACTGAATAAGGATTCATATATGCAAAACATTCATACAGTAAGAATGTAACTTAATATGCAACTTAGTAACAAAAAATACAAAAACTATAATTAGTAAATGGACAAATGAGCTAAATAGACACTTTCCCAAATAAGACATAGATGCCCAATAAACATAAAAAAGTGCCCATCATCACTTAAAACAAAATGCAAATTAAAACCACAATGAGATACCACCTCGTATCCATAGAATAGCCTGTTCAAAAAGACCACATAGAATCAAGTGCTGGACAAAGAGTGGAGAAAAAGAGCCTGTTGATGGGAATAGAGATTGGTCTAGCTCCAATGGAAAGAACTATGGAGGTTTCTCAGAATAATGAAAGGAAAAATCTGGTATAATCCAACAATTCTAGACCAGATATATATATATATATATAATATATTATATATATAATATATATATTATATATATTATTATATATATTAAAACCACAAGACATTATTTCAAAGGAATACATTTACTCCTATATCTATTGCAGCATTATTTCCTATAGCCAGCTTATATAAAAGACAAAATGTACAAGGAAAGATGAGTGAGTAAAGAAGATACAGTACATCCTTACAATGGGATACTATTCTGCATTAAGAGATGTAGTGGGCAAAAATAAAAACAGAGGGTAAATTGTTCCTTTAACAGATGTAGAACAATATGTATTATTTCTAAGTATACTTGGGGCATCCCTAAGATAGACCATATTCTGATTTTTGAAAGAAATCTTTATAGCTTCAAATACAATAGGATAGAAAACAATTTCTCTCATTAAACAAAACAAAAACTATGAATCAATAAAAGCTGCATCATTGAAAATGTCCCAAATCAAATAATTGATCATTTGATAGCACAGTACTAAATAATCCAAAAGTTAAAAAAATTTGAAACGTTATCAATGGAAAGAAAATTCAAATAAAATTTATAAAAGCAGGTACTGGATAAATCATTTTATAGGAGAAAATAAGGTTAAAGGAAACAATTCCAAAAACTGTTAACAAAAAAGTCAAGTAATTTCAGATCAGTGATCTAAACTTCCAACTTAAACTAGAAAAGTAGAAGCATATTAAACCCAAAGAGGCAAAAGATAAGAAACAAAGATGAATAGAATCCAAAGGAGAACCAAATAGTAGAGAAAATCAATCAAACAAAGCCAAGAGACAGTTAACTCCAATTACTAAAAATCAAAAATTATAACACTACAGATTCTACAACTATTAAAAATAACAATATTAAGAACTCTCAAGCCAGTTAATTCAAAAACAATGATTAAAAGATTGAACATATCAACATTCAAGAAGAGACACTGACTAGCTCCATATATTTGACTTAAATGAAATTCACAATTGAAAACATCCATAACAAAGAAAACTCAAAGCAGATGTCTAGACTGGTTAATTCTAAGACACATTTATGACAGAAATCAAACCAATTTTGGTCCTATCAAGTCCAGGAGAAAATAAAGAACGTTTGAATGCATTGTTTAACTGTGGCATAATTCCACAGCGGTCAAGAATTAAAAAGAAAAAGTACATACAAAAGTCCCTGTAAACACAGACACAGATATCTTAAAATACATGTACACCTCATTTTGTTGTGCTTTGCTATATTGCACCTGCAGATACTGTGCTTACAAATTGAAGTTTTATAGAAACCCTGTATCAAGCAAGACTATTCTTGCCATCTTTCGAACAGTGTGTATAAAACAACTTTTAAGTAAGGTATAAAATTGCTCTTAGACATAATGCTATTGTACACTTAATATAACTGCATTCTATTATAAATATGAATTATTTTTAATGCATTGGAAAACCAAAAACATTGTGTGACTTGCTTTACTGTGATAGTCACTTTATTGTGGTGGTGTGAAACCATCGCTGCAATGTATCTGGTGTACCTTACTTTAAAAAATGCTTTCAAAATGTAAGAAAATGATATAAATACCATGACAAAAATGGGACATATCCCAGGAATATAAAATAGTGTCAACATTAGAAAATCAATGCAATTTTTTAAAAAGTATGAAAAATGATCATAGGTTGCTAAAAATACATTTGAAAAAACTTACATGTATTCTTATGTAAAAATAGTTTCAAAAATTCCAGAATTAAAGGGTACAACCTAAACCTGATAAGTACATCTACAAAAAGCTCACGGTTAGCCATCATATTTAATTAATACTGAAAGACTGAATGTTTCCCCTTAAGATTTGCTAATAGGACAAGGATGCATGCTTATAACTACCTGTACTCAAATTGTGAATCCTATTTCAAGCAGACAATATAAAGCACACAGATTGAAGAAAAAAATCTCCTAATAGCAAGATGATCTTCAGCAAAAGAATTCCCAAAGAATTCTAAAATTTTTGAAATCTAATTAAGCTGCTTAATATGCATATTCACTATATATTGCCAATATACAAATATCAATTATATTTCTAAATACTAGCAATGGACATTTCAACACTTGCATTATATTTATTATTTGTTGCAAGAAAATTTTGATGTACTTCATTAAATATTTAACAAAATACATGAACAACTTAGCTACTTAAAACTACACTGCTGAGGAAAAGACAACTTAAATAAAGAATATTCATATATACAATGTTAAAATGTCCTTTATATCCACTCTGATGGACAGATTTAGCACAAGCCTTATTATAATAACAGCATTTTTGCAAAAACTTGACAGTTTGCAAAAATTAAATGGAATTGGAAATAGTCTAAACAACTTCAATCAAGAACAAGTTTGGCAGACCTGCCCATTCTAGTATTAATTAGTCAAGATTGAGTTATTGATTATAAATTTTTAGATGAATGGGGTAGCAATGAGTCCGAATATAGCCCATAAATTCATGATAAATTTATTATATGAATAAATGAGTAAATTTATGGGGAAAAATAATCTTTTTCAAACAATTGTAGTTTAACGAAGAATCCTATGGAACAGTATCACTATTGCATACCATATAGCAAAATTAACTTTGAATATGTAATAAACAATTTGTTTGAATTTTGGGACCTCAATAATGGCATACTACAGAGCAAAAAGAAAGGTGTAAACCAGTATGTGCCACACAGTGAAAGTGATTCTCAAGAGTTTTATGCTAAATGAGTAAAGCTAGAAATTATGTGTGTGGTGTATAATTTTATTTATTTTAAATTCTGTGAACAACATATCTGTATCAGAAAAAAGATCAAAGCTTGTCAAGGATTATGATTTGGGGGAACCTAGTGAGTTTCTAGTAACATAAGTGCTTTTATTTTGATAAAAATATATTTCTACAATGACTATAGTTTACAATTATATATATATACTTATCAAAATTCACAAAGTGTATAACATAACAGACTGAATTTTACTGTATGTGAGTAATATATCAGTAAACCTGTTTTGAAACTGTATTTGTATTTGCTACTAATACTAAGTTTTTCTCATGAGTGTTTATTAGAATTAGGAATTAGAAAAAGTGCTTATTGAGTAGATATGGAAACTACCATGTTTAATTTCAAAATGATGATTTTAATATGTAATTATTGTACTTATAATTATATTTTCAAATTTCCTTATCTATTTTCAACCACTAATTTTACAGAAAATGGTGCTATTTTGCTTTGATTTTTGTACAGACATAGTCTAGGAGTAGGAGTGTCTAATTTACATTGTTGAACGCCTACATAATGTGAAATATCTTGATTAGTAATGGAAATCATTTTTAAATTTTCAAAAAAGAAATTTTCTCACTACATCATTGTGGTATACAGGAAACACCAGTTTTAAATGTAATGCTTTTTGGAATGAATATATTTATCATTATCCAATGTAGGCTCTATGTATCAGAAACAAGTAGTTGATGTATTCATAGGTAAATAATCATTTATATTATCTTGGAGATGTAACAATTTATTTTATGAATTAATTTTCCCTTAACATAAAGCTTAAAATTACCCAGTATACAGTGTTTCCTTATATTAAAATATTAAACATCTTTCATAGGTTGTGAATTATTCTTAAGATTCATATTAAGCTTCTAACTAAAATATCCAGACTACATTAAAATAAGTTAATGAATCATTACATTCTACATAAAACTTCCAAGCCTTTTGAAAGAATAAATGAAGTGCTAAATATTGTTAAAAATACAATTTAGAGTTTAAAGTGATATTTAATGAAAAAATAAGGAAAGACAATAGTTAGCATGATAGCCTCTAAGGAAATCAGAGGTACTGATAACTAAATAATTAGAACTGGGATTTTGTGAACATCTTTATTAACCTTATATTAATTTGCAAATTGAGAATAGAAAAGAGAAAGCCTGATTCCCAGAAGTTACATTCTACAACATACAAAATAAATAGGAATCATAATAATGGTGATGCTCATCTAAAATATAGCCAAAGGAAACTTTACAGTTGCTATGAATCTTTTACAATTTTATTATTTTTATTATTATAAAAATGGCAAAACTAATGAAACTCTCCTTTGAAAATTGAACATATTCTGCCAGATTCAGTAGATATAATAATATAAATGGCAAAAGAAAAGCAATACAACCATATATGTACATGTATATGTTTATACATAAATGTACACCAAAATATGTTTGCCATATCTTTAGCAGTCATGATAAACTCTAAGCTAATATATTGCTATTTATGATTTTCATGGATATGAATGATGATTTAAAATGTCACAATATATTTACACTACTGTTCACTAGGCCACTTATATGCTTGTAATAATGATGGATGTAGTTTAGAGTAAACTGACATAAAATTTAGAGTGAAATTATATATATTTCAGGAAAAAAGTTATTTTCCTGTGTTACATATACTGAAGTAACAGTACGATCAGTTGAGCGATGAACACGAGAAATTGCATTCAACAAAATCTTGGTTACTGATTCTGCAGTCAGTGTGAAGTACCAGGATATTTCTCTAAATGTCTAACTTCACAAAGTGTAGTTATTACTATTTATTTCTTCATGCCTTCATAAAATAATATTGCTACAAGTAATTCCAAAGATATCGCTATTGGAAATAAAATATATTCAGTTATCATAATGATAGGGTGTGCCCCCCCCCCATTGTCTCCTGTTTAAGATTGCAGATTTCAAGGACAGGTATGCTAAAATGGGAGAATGACTTTAGTTGGAATTTCCCTTCAGGGAGAGGCTGGGGGAGAAAGAAGTGAAATGGTCAAGGTGAAACCGGTTTCCTGGAAAGCGGGAAATTAGGATATATAAAGGGTGTGCAAACAAAGAGAGGGGATTCGAATTCGGATTCGAATTCAGAAAGCAGATGCAATATGGAGATTTGATAGAGAGAGAGGTTCAATGGAGGAGAGATGGGAATCAGCCATCTTGTAAAGATGTGAGCCATGTGAGCTTAGCCATGTGAGCTTGGCCATGTGGCCACTGGGGGCCTGCAACCCTTGACTGACCCAGACTGGCAGCATGTGTGCTAGAGGCAGTTAAGACGTTTGCAGATTAGAACTCTGTGTTGGAGTTTGTTTTGCTGAGTTTGACTTGTGTCTGAAAGAGCCATGCAAAATTTAGGCCTGAGAAGAAAGTGAACTTTGCTGGTTCGGCACCATGGAGTTCCTGCTACCTGAAGGTGACAAGGAGAACACAGCATGGAAGACAAGGAGAAGTAAGCCAAGGGAGCAGCCAAAGGAACATGTCTTCAAGCATCTGGAGATGAACTCTTGACTGGACATTGGTGAGATGATCAGGACTGAGAGACTGAGGATTTTTGGGCAATCTGAGGAAAAGACTTTGGACAATGCTGAGAGAGGTTTTGGACAGTGTTAAAGTAATCTGAGTCTTACATGTTTCTTTTGTCATTGTTAAGATAATTAGAAATCACTTTGTTAGAAATAAATTAGTCTGCACTGATAGTCTTGCATTGGTTTGGTATTTTGGTTGAGAAGACTGGGGATGGTGGTAAGAACCCATGAGTGGAGAGTTTAAACTGTGTTATAAAGTTTTTCTTTTTAGGTCTGAAAGAGGCAAAGAAAGCAGAGAGAAGCTGGTAGCTGATGTTTGCATATCAATGGTAAAGGTACAGTGTAAATGCTAATGAACAGTGTGTAGCCTGCTTCTTAGGGAGAGAAGCAGGCCTAGGTGTGGTGGCCTCAAGGCTTGTAGTCTGGTCTAGAGAGAGAAGCAGGCCTGTACGTATTTTAAGTTAAGTTGAAAAGCCTTTCTTTGGTCGCCCACTTTATACCGTTTCAATATCAAAAGCATTTGATCAACATTACCATCACTCAAAATCAGGGTTTGAGGGTAATTAATATAACACTACTTAAAAATACTATAAATGTATAATTTATTCTACCCTAAAGTACGTTGTCAACTTCATTTAGATTGGAACTAACTAAAAGCATGAGCATTTCTGTTTTTATTCTTCTGATGTTGAAGACAGAAAAAAATACGGCCAAAAACAGCTGATGAGATCATAATGCTTATATTTAAATGACCTAAGTTTCACAAATCATTTTAAGTACTTCACATATACTACCCTTTTAATCCTGCAAACCTTATATGATAAGAAGTATTAATTACATTTTGCAGTTACAAAATCTAGGATATGTTGTTACTTTCTAGATTTTCTTGGTTTCTCTTATTCCAAAATTCTTATTTCTATTTACTTGTACAATTATTTACATTGAGAAGTCAATTTTGCTATGCATTTTTATCTAGAAAATTATTTTTAATTGTATAGTTAGACAGTAGATAAAATAACATTTTCTTATTCTTCTCACAATCCAACATAATAAAAAAGTAAATTTAAATGTATTCACTCATTCTTCCAAGTTGAATATTTACTACTAGGGAAAATATAGTAGTCATTTAAATTTATTCCAATTAAAACTATCAATATTGAACTTATATAATCCAAAAATCTATGGAGTCTGGAAATATTTACAATCTTACGCTCACTTTATAGATAAAGTACCTGTGCTTTAGAGAGTGTTAAGTTGTACACCAGCATCATATATTAAAAAAAAAAAAAGAGAGAAACAACATTCAACCCCAAATCCATTTCCTTTTAAAAGTGTTTTCATGTGATTGACATTATTTCTTACTTCAAAGAGTGTGATGTGGAGTAAATAATATAGTTTTATCACAGAGATATATAATTTCACCTTTTAAAAGGGTTGTTGGCTCTATCACCAAGAGAACAAATATTTAATTAATTATCAAAACACAGTTTAATTATGTTATCACTAATGAGCACCAAAAGGTTAATAAGGTTCTTCTACTTGCTACCAATAAGAGATACTTTAAATCACAATACTGCTCAAAATGTAATGATTGAAACTGGAAATTTACATCAATATAAATATACTATAAGTAATTGGAGTTCTTTGCCATATCAATAGACAGTGAATGAAAAAAATATATTTCTTCTCAAAGAATCATCCACTTTATTATAATTACTTTGTTTACAACTTATTCCCAAATAGCTTGCCTTATCCCTTTAAAACATTCAAATGAAAGAACACATTTTGAAGTGCCTAAAAGGAAATTTTCAAAAATTGTGAGAAGAGAAATGACTACTCATAGTTTTGGAAGGTAACTACTTTGAAGACATCAACATGCATTCATATGAATAGATTTAAAAAACAGATTCTGACACATTTATATAGAGAATCAAAATCTGATATATGCATCACACCAATATTTATTTATCATGAGAACTAGGAAGAATAACAGAGGGAGACTTGATAAAGAACATCTGAAACAATAGACCCTTAGTTGGGGCAAATGTACTAAAATGTATATGAAAATGTCATTTAAGGTGATCTATTTTGGCACTATTTATAATTGCAAGGACATGGAAACAACTCAAATATTCCAAAACAGACAAATGGATGAAAAAGATGATGTGAAATAATTCAAATATGAGGTATAGAGAATAGGTAAATTCATAGAAAGTGGAACAGTGATTGTAAGCTGATTGCCTCCAGAGAAGAGATAAGAATTGGGAGTTATTAATAGGCATAGAATTTAAAATTGGGGAAATGATATAATTCTGAAAATGGATTGGAAATGGTGATGACTGCATAGCAATGTAAATATACTTAATGTCATCAAACAGTACACTTAGATTGGTTAGAATGAAAAATATTATGTTAGATATATCTTATCACGATACAGTATTTAAAAAAAAAAAAACACACAGGTGGCAGGAGAATGAAGACACCAGGTTCACTTCCTGCACACTTTCACAATAAAATTACACTAAAACAAAGACAAGTCTTCAAAGATAAATAAATGTATAACTATCACACACATTAGGGCTGATGGTAGGAGGGGAAGGGGTAAAATTCTGGCACTGAACTGTGTTTTGAGTTGATCAATGGCAGAACAACTCACAAGAGGGGCAATGACTGTACAGAGCCCCTCTGCTGTTAGCTCAGGGTATGGATCATGTTGGGGCATTAAACAAACAAACAGGTACTATAATGGAGAAGGGAGTGCAGAGTTGGTGTTTGGGGCAGAGGGTCCACCATGGGAGAACAATACATGTAAGTGTTAGTGACAACTGACTTAAGCTAACTGGAACTTGTATCAGCAGGAAGAACCAGAACCTGTATCTCCTGAGAGAAGCTTTCATTTGGAACCTTGTGTCTATGATGTGTTCAAAGTATCTTGGTTCCACACAGGGCAGGGAACAAGCTCCTCAAGGTAAGATTCTATACTGGAAAAGAAAATAATTCCTAACCTTAAAAATTGCATTGTTTTGAGTTTACCATATACAGTGGAGAGACCCTTAAGTTCAATCCTTTATTTTTCACACATGAGGAAACCAGAGCTACACAAACACACATACACACATACACTGCCTTGACTAAGTATACTGCACTGAACAACACGCACTAAATATTTTCAGAGTGTATACTGAAAGAATACAAAGTGAAAGAGGGAACCAAAAATAAAGGTTTTCCAACTTTGGGTTCAGTTCTCTTTCATTATACCCAAGATTTTTCCCTAAGGCAATCTGTAATTAACAACTAGGCTAACTATATTCTTCCCAGACAGGTCCATAGCATACTACATTACTGATTCCTATTTGAAGAAAATTATTCACAGTCTGTTATTCATACAAATATTTAATATTAGTTTACAAGTTTCCATGAGTCAAAAGTATAAATGCTGTCTAAATTGTTAATCTTTAAAAAGAATCAGAAAATTCAGACCTACTATCATATCATTAATCTAATTTTAAAAAAATAAAGTAGAACTAAAAACTCAGTTTTCTGAATTTTGTTCATAAGCTGCAACTCTATTTTCAGTTCACAATTAATTGAATTCATTGTCCACAATACTTATGACTATAAGGCACAAGGAAGAATTCTAAATGTATTTATACTAGTGACATGCTTTCATTTTTATCCTTTGAGACTAATCAACAAAATAGAGGACTAATTTTATAATAGAAGTCATAGTGAATACTAGTCTAATGAGCTAAAGTAAAATCTTCTCTGCTCAGTAAATGAATATATCTCTTTGCCAATCATTTTTGTTAAATAGATAATTAGTATTCTCATCATAGTAAAAGATCCTTGATTATATTAGTCTATATTTCAAAGTATAAGAGGAATATGAATGCCATTCATATCAGAATAGAAGAATAGGTTTAGGCACTTGAGAACTATTATTTACATTCAATTTTAATTAATGCACGAAACTAAAGAAACCAGTAAATGAGATAACTTGAAGAGTGACATTTTGACATTATGACAGTTAAAAGCATATTAAAAGGATGTGGATAAATTTTTGAAATTAAACTATGAATATTCTGCAACTTGATAATGTACCTGTACTCTTTTTATATACACACATAGATACATGAATATATAAGAGATCACATGCAAATAGCCAATACCTACAGTGTATTTTAACATATTTTGTTTTATTTGTACTAGTGAACCTTCAGGTTTTGTTTGATTTTTTTGTAATGATTTCAGTCATGTTAGGAACTGAAAAATGTTTCTAGAACATGACATCCATTTTACTGCGGGCCATAAAATACAAATGATGTGCACTTTACATAAGAAATCTTACTTATCCTCTTCCGAAAGCCAGCATTTCTAGGTACATGTGAACTTGAATATTTGGGATAGCTGTTAAACTGTTTTTCCAAACATTAACATAAACTTTTTCAGGATGGAAATTATGCTCCACACACTTCACTAATATAGAGTATTTCTCAAATCATCAAAGTTCTTTCTCAAATCAAACTTAACTAAACAACCAACAACAAAAAGCAGTAAATGGTATAAACACATTAAGTGAAAAAAACGTAGGGACATTCCAATATATGATGTCATCTGGTTGCTCTTCTCTTTCTAAAATAATCTAAACAAATTAAATCAGGTAGCTCAAAGGTTCCTATCCTCTAATGTTTGACTTCCATTCTGGCACAGCAACACTGGACTCTCCACTGATTTCTAAATTGCTTTATTGTGTAATTTGGGAGGACTAAAGGAATAGAATCTACAATCAGAGGCAGCTGGTCGAAACAGGTGTTGCAGAAAATGATAATCCTACTTTGATTAATCCTGTTTTTTATAGCCACCCTCTAGTTATGCATGACAGGTATCCAAATAATCAAACATACAGTCTTTATTGCAACAATCTGAATTATTGTCAGGAGAAACATTGGGAATTACCAAACCACTGATGTCAAAATAATGTTTTATGAAACAGGATTTTGTTATTCTGCCTCTAGTTGAATTTTCTGGAGAAAAGTGTGTATATGATCTTTATTCCAGAGTCATCTTTCTCTTTTCATAATGATGGTTTTTAATAACCTGCATATTTAAATTTTGCTTTCCAAAATAAAGATGCAGTTTAATGTTACCAAGTCTATGGTAATTATTTTATGTAGTACCTGGAGTTCTAAAAGCATCTGTAACAAGACATACATTAAGGATCTCTACATATTTATTAAAATATTTTTTATTTCCATGAGTTGAATAGGTTATTGAAACATTTGCTCTCCTAATCTGCTTCCTCTTCCCCAATATAAAATTGAACAGTCACTACCCTGACTCAGTCAGCTCACTGAAGGTGTCTAGTCTTCAGTCTTTTTGAGAATAGTTCTGTTAGTACATTTAGATTAAGACGTAAGTGACTTTGTGGCATTTGAAATTAGAAATTAGTTCTCTTAGAACAGTCAAGGTGAAAAACATTTCACCTACATTATTAATCAAGTCTAGTTAAGAAAATGAATCATTAGGCTAAAAATGCAAAAGTCAAAATATTCACAAACACTGTGTGTTTATTAAATGTAGCCAGTGAAGTCTTGGACATGTGCAATATTTAACCCAGCTTTCTTTGGGGAAAAAAAAGGTAAATGTCAGGATTGTAATGTGTCTTGAGCAAATATAGTATTTTAAGGATATGAGGTATTCTCTCAAATCTCTTGATATATAAATATATTTCATTTCTCTATATTTAATACAAATTTAAGTTGAATATCAATAGTGCTCTAAATTGCTATTACTTTTCATGTTTCACAAAATATATTAACTTTTCACTAGAGAGGATATATGAGCACCATTATGTGGGGGAATAATATCATATTTTGTATCTGAAAAAGAGTCAACTTTGATATGAATATAGTGTGAATATTTTATAGAACTGTATGATTTTTAGTATTTAGCAACTAGTGGAAACTTTAAAAGTGAAACTGAGAAGCTTAAGACTTCTTTTTGAAATGGCCATTTAATTATTCCTGGTTCACTGTTTTTAAATAAATACTGAGAGGAATATAAAATAGGTATATTATTAAAGTTAAATGTCTTAATTGTCACCACATGATCAGTATCATTTACACTCACAAAGTTCAATTAGTAGCTATTCTCGGATTATCTATTTTTACTTAAACTTCTTCCAATAATACAGTAACTGAGCTACTCAGGTTACATATAAATTGTGGCTAGGACAAGATAGGCCTCATATTAGTTCTCATCTATTTCACAGAAAATACTTTTTAAATAGGGTTTCAAGGTTAAGCATCAACCTTCAATGTACAAGTTTGGTTTTGTTAAATCCTCCTACTTCTTTTAGAGTATTGGGAATTACTATTTAGTATTTTCATTAAATATGAAGCATCTTAACCTAATTCTAGGAGCATTATTTTTAGAAAGTTCTTAAAATACTTGGATACATTTTCTGTTGTTGAAATAATCATGTTAACATGTCTTATAGTTTATATCTATATGTAAATAGTAAATGCAGACATCTCTATAACTTGCTATCTCTCACTTTTTCTGCCTATTTTTTTCCTCAAATGCAATTCAATCTGGATTTTTACCCCACATTAATTCATAGAAATGACTCGTGCCTAAAAGCAATCAGTGATCAACACCATTCAGGAGTTATCATATCATACAACTGATCACAAAGTATCATACAGAGCAGCTCTTTCCTTCCTGAAGTCACATTCTTCACATGGATTTAAGCATTCTACTCCTGGAATAGTCTCTTCTGGTTTTCCTTCAAATTCCTGTCAGCTACACATCAGTACACCTGGAGAGTACATACTGTAATCTCTCATTCATGTATTACATTCAATAGCAACCTTTTAAAAGACATTTACATAGAAGAGAAAACAATTGAGAATATAGATGTGGAGCGTAGAACTCTCCACTGAAATATACATTTCAGGTAAATATTCTGCATCTCTAAGTAGAGGCATACTAATCTTTTAAGATGTACCATTTTCAAAAATAACTTTAAAATTGTCCCTCAAACTCATCTTCCCCTGTCAAATTCTTCGGTCTCGATGAATGCCAACTCTACTTTTTGCAGCTTAAATGAAATGTTGACATCATTCTTTGTCACTCATTTTCTTTTGCCACCTATCTTCTTCCAAACACTGGTTCTGTTGGCACTATCTTTAAGATGTATATACATCCTAAACACTTCTCATAACCTACTTTATTACTTCCACTGCCCAACCAAGATATCCTCTCCCTGAATTATTGTAATAGTATGTAACTTGTTCTCTTTCTCTGCTCTTGCTTCTCTAATCTCACCAGAACAATCAGTAATTAAAAAATATGAAAACTGGCAATATTATTCCTCTGTTCAAAATCCTCTACTGGCTCACTACTTTCAACATAAAACTTCTAAAAACTCATTTTACAAGACTTCATATGATTTGGTTCAGTCTTATTATATGTTTAACTACAGATACAAGGATTTCCTTGATGGCTTTCTGATACTCATCCCCTACCTGGGCATGTCATGTACTCCTTGACCAGAAAGAAATCTCTTTTGCATATGTTCACCTTAATTTGATTTTTATTGATTACATATATAATTTTACTTGCATTGTTGCATATCCCAAAATTCTCTCACCATTATACCACCCCTGAATCATTCTCATGATCTCTTGTGCTCATCCATCCTCTGATTTTGCACCTTTATCCCCTCCCCCTCTCTTGCTATATATGTTTTAATTCTGTTATCAGTTTGCTAGTTCCAACTTTTTCTTGTCCTTTTGTTTGGTTTCTCTTTACCCCACATATAAGTGAGACTATCAGTATTTCTTTTTCTTTCTGATTTATTTTAGCTAGCATAATTCCTTCTCTTTACCATAAGTACTTCTGATACCACAGCTCGCAGCACAATTTCCTCTCACCCTTACTTTAAATATTTTAATTTTTATTATTTTGGAATAATTTCAAAATTCAAAAAAAAGTTGCAAATATAGGAACTTCTTGGTTACCTTTCACTCAGTTTCCCTGAAGCTGACATCATGCATAACATTGCAGATTTCCCCTAACTGAAAAATTAATACTATACTAATTAAATTACATTAATAAAATACTATTAATCTCAGATTCATTATTCAGTTTATTTAGATGTTACTAGATTTCTGCTACTATCTTTTACTTTTCCCAAATCTAACCCACTATAATGACATTGCATTTAATCATCATGCTCCTTTGGGATTCTCTTCCCTATGACCAAACCTGTTTTTCAATTTTTTTAATGATTTGACCCTTTTTTGAAGAGTTCTGATCAGGTATTTTGCAAACCATTTCCCCATTTATGGGTTGTTTTATTATTATACAAGTAGAGGTAAAAGTTATCTAATGTACATTGTTTGAATTTTTCTATAGAATAGTCATCTATTCTTTTTATCTGTTCAAAATGTACATCATTTTACACTCAGATTTTGTTTTATTATTTGAAATGTGATGCAATATTGTCAAAGTTTTGTTGATCAAATGTTCCAGATACGGCCAGAGGGAGGTCCTCCTTCCCATGGTCCTGGCTTCAGTCACCTCTAAAAGAAATGATTGATTCTAGGCTTTCTCACCTGAGAGTGCTAAAATATATGCTATCAATAGTAACCCATGAATACACAGCCATACACATTGATATTTTCTTTGTACAGTTATGTAGATATTAAGATGAAAATGAGTTCACATTGGTATGCTCAGCTGTAATCCAGATTGTACCCAATTTTTCCTCTTTTCTCTGTAGGTGGGAGACCTGGTTCCCATTAACTACATTTAATTACTTCTTTGTTCAGTGCTAGCATATTTGTAATTTTAGGACTACTCTGAGAAAAACAGGTGAGTAGGTTATGTATATTCCTTAATACTTAGTTTTAAAACCCAGATTTCCAAGGTTAATGTTCATCAGTTTTTTTCCAACTTCTTCAGTAAGGTTATGCATTTGTAACACTCATTTATCATAGTCTGCATTCTATCTTGACCACCATAAAATTGGGATTTTGTTGCTGTTAGTCTTGTGCTTCCCCCAAACACATACCACATATGGTATAAAAGTGCTTGGTTTTTAACAAACAGAATCCTGCATCTACCATTTAATACTGCAAAGATGACAGTCACAGTCCTTTTCTGAAACTTCTTTCTAATCAGTCTTTCTTACAGTCTTCTCACCCTTGCTTTAGTGAAGGAATATTAATCTCCTGAAAACTTTGAATGTAGCATGAGATGAGGAATTTTACCAGGTCTTGTCAGGGACCAATATCCCATCACCTAATTTCCTAAGTCTCTATTTGCAGAGGTAAACAGCATTAGATTCTGCCTCATCGCCCCTTCTTTCACTGGCCTGCTGACTTCAATTTTAGTTTTTTCTTGTTTGCTAAATAAGTCATTATTCTTCCATTTACTTTAAACTCATGTTATGTTACCTTGCATCTGTCATATTTAACCAGACATATACAACATTGATATTGAAAATTAAATTGTTAAGCACAAAAAAATCAAGTTCCAAAATGCATATATGACACCACTCTTTATGTAAATATAGATTTTAATGGACTGGATGAACTTGTTAATAAAATTAGAGTATTTCCCCCACAGAGTTGGGAGAGGATATTTGCCTATAAGAGAAGAAACAGAACTTCATAGTGTGCTTTAGTGTTCTACTACACTTTTTAAAAAGCATTAAAATTTTAAAAATATGATTATAATATTTTAGCAATAACATGTACATTGAGACTTGCTATTACTTATGGATTTTTTTTGTATTTTAAATATTCCACAACTTTCTGACTATATATCTTATTTCCTAATAATTATATATGTACTATAATAAACTACACCAAATGAACTTCAGGGAATTTTCAGAGTCAGATAAGAGATACCATACTTCTGTCTTTTGTTCATTATTCTTTAATTTTTAAAGTAGAAACTATCATTGACACATGCAAGAAACAAAATTAGAAGTAACATTTTCTTAAAGACTAACTTGAGTCACCCTTTGTAGCAACGTGGAAAATAACAGTGATAAGATCAGGAATGCAATCTAATTCTAATACTTTCTAAACATGTGACTTCCTAGACAGTCAATAAAATGTGCCTTCAGTTCTCTTTACTTCCTTAAGGCCTCTATAATTACCCAGGGTTATTGTGCTATATATCATAAGTACATAGACAGTTAGAAAACCCTATCTGCTCTATTCTACCTATGTAGTATACCACATTTTTACAAGTCATATAAAATTTATTTTTATGATTATTAGATTTTATGAAATGAAATGGAAACATTATACAGATCAATGACATTGCTTTACTCCAGTGAAAAAATAGCTGTAGAATGCATATGCCCATAATTTTAATCACTACAGCTAGTAAGTTTTCATTGTCATTGACCAGGTGGCAAATCTGTTCACATTCCAAAAATTCACTTTTGAAGAACCCCGCAAAGGACTCCCCTTGGCATTAGTCAACAGCTGAAAATGCCTGCTTTAATGCAAACACTTGGTCTCAACATCTGTCATTTCCTTAGCTGCTGTCACCCTACAGTCAGGATTTGTCTGTTTCCAAATACTTACCTTCTATGTTAACCTTTCTTTCATCTCTTGTGTTTTAGAATTTTTTTTTAATTTTAATAGGAACACCTTCCATTTTTCTACTATATGTAATTAGTGCTGATAGTAGTTTTCAAACAGCAAGTATTCATACAACTGACTATATATTATTCTTTACTATTTCCCATTATTTATAATAATTGGACAAATACATATACTATTTATAAGAGATTAACCTTACTTTCAATGAAACAAATTGCAAATAAAAATGTGGTAAAAATGTTATACACAAAGAGTAACTAAAAGAGAGCTGGTTTGTCTATACTAATAACAAAATATGCATTAGAACAAAAATTATTATGAGGCACAAAAAGTATATTACATAATATGTGACTACAACAAGAATGCTGCAGTTATAAACATTATGTATTTATTGTGCCACCCAACAATAACAAAATACACAGTGCTCCCCTCATACTCTCTATATTAGGTGACAAAACTCATTAAATTTAAAAGACTGAAATAATTAAAAACATGTTCTCTAAACAAGTGAAATTAAAAGGGGAATTTGAAATATTCACAAATATGTGGAAATTATGATACAGCACTCTGCTGGTATAAATCCAAATATATGAAATTGGTGCCTCAAGATATAGCAGCACTCAGATGTTCACTGCAGCATTATTCACAATAGCCAAGGTATGGAAACAATCTCTGTCCTTTGATGAATGAATAGATAAAGAAAATGTGATGTCTGAGCAGTGTAGTGTTATTTAGCATACAATAGAATTTGCAACAACCTGAATAAAACTGGAAGGCATTATGCTAACTGGACTAACCCAGACTTAGAAGTCAAATACTGCATAGTATTACTTATATGTGGAAATCTTTCAAAAAGTCAATTTCATAGAAACAGAATATAATAGTGATTGTCAGCAGCTGGGTGTAGGAGAAATTGGGGAAATGTAGGTCAATAGCACCATTTTCAGCTGTTGGTCCAAATATTGGTCACTTATAGAATGCTTACTACAGGTAACAATACAGTTTTGTATATTTGAAAGTTGATTGGAGTAGATCTCAAGTGTTCTCACCAGATATACACACACAGATTAACTATGTGAGGTGAGGGATGTATCATTTTGATTTTGGCAATTATTCCACAGTGTATGTCAAATTATACTGTACAATATATGTACACATATATATATGTTGATTATTTCTTAATATATTATTTCTTAATATATTTCTTAATACATATGTCGATTATTTCTTAATTAATGCTATGAATTTTCTAGGACAGTTTATTCATAGACTGTTACAAATTAATGCTGCAATAGTCTATTGTGTCACAGTTCTAGAAGTTTTAAAACAGGTGATGGTAGATACTATACTTTCTATGATAGCAGTTGAGGAATACTTCCCTGCCTATTTAAAGTTTTGGGTAGTATGTGACAATAATTGTTGCTTCTTAAATTGGTAGTATGTGGCAATAGTTATTGTTCCTTAAATTGCTACTACAGAACTACAATTAGTGCCTCAAAAATTACAAGGCAAGTTTCATATATCCTTGTCTTCATCCGGCTAGCATTTTCTAAAGACACTGGTCATGTCAGAATTAGGAGTTCAAGTTACTTCATCTTGTTTACTAGTTAATGTCTGCAACAACTCAATTTCCCAATAACGTCATATTCTATAATGGAGTGCTAAGATTTCATGTTTTTATGTTTTGTAGGGGTGGGATACTATTCATTCCATAATATATATTCTTGAGTAATGAATGGATCAAAGGAAAAAAAATCACAAGTGAAAAAAACAAAACAAAACAACTACTATTACCACGACAATTGAATATCCCTCATTAATAGTGAATAAAATATCCTTAAAAGAATAACAAATTGGCATTGTATAAGGCACTAACGTATGACTAACTGGGATTTAGTTTGTAAGGTTGATTCATAATACAAAAAGCATTCAATGTCATAAAACATATTAATAGAATAAATGAGGAAAACACAACCTCAATAAAGATTAAAAAAATTGTAAAAATTCAACATCTTTTCATGGGAAAAAAATATCAGTAGAAGAGTATATCCTCAATCTAATAAAATTAATCTATGGAAAACCCGTGACTAATATCATACTCAGTGGATGAATTTTTCTGAATAATAAAAACTATTCTTGACTTCAAAATTTAATACAGTGTCAATAATCAAAACAGTACTATACTGGTAAGGAAGAGACGTACAAATCAATGAGATTGAATTAAGCATCAAAAGAATTTCCATATATCTGCAGTTATTTGATTTTTAAGGTTTCCAAGACTAGACAAAGGCAAAGAATCATTGCCAAAAATTAATCTCCAAAAAGAAATATTGGGACAAATGAATATCTGTGTACAAAAATACGAAATTGGATAACTACCTCATACCTGATACCAAATTAAACCAAAATGTATCAAAGACATAAATGAAAGCACTTTATTTTAAAACTCTGTGAGACAAACATGTACATCATGATCTTGCCTTAGGAAACCACTTAGTCAATATAACAACAAAACCAGAAGCAACACAAGAAAAAGCTATAAACTTCATCATATTAAAAACACATGTATTTAATTAGATTGTCAAAAAAGTAGATTGTCAAAATTCCATATGTCCAACATAATGAAAAGCATTTGCAGTTCATGTAAGAATTTAGTATCTATAATAAAGAACTCTTACAACTCTACAAAAAATAAAATAAAATAAACAACCCAATTTATAAATCAAAACCACAATGACATATCACTTCATAACAAATTAACTATGTTAGTCAAAACCAAAGTAACAAATGTTGTCTAAAATGTTGCAAAACAGAGACCCTTAGACATTGCTGATGGTGTAAAATACTGAAGCTGCTGTGGAAACCAGCTAAGTAGTCCCTCAAATGTCCATAGATGCATTTTCATTATTCACATGACCAAAAGTGGAACCACTCAAATATTCACCAACCAAAAAAAGCATAATATGCTATATCCACACAGTGGAATATTATGTAGTCATAAAAAGAATGAAACCCTTATACCTGTCACACTTTGAAAATACATTGAAACAATGCTAAATGAATGAAGCCAGACCCAAGGGTACATATTGCATTATTCCATTTTTGAGAATGAATAGGCAAACCAGAGAGAAAGGAAGTAGATTAGTAACTGTCAGGAAATGCAGAGAAGGGAAAAATTTGCTCAATGATATCAGTTGGTGGTGATTTCTGGTGAAAATAAGCAGTATTAATTGGGTGATAGAAATGTTATGAAATTAGAAGATGATAATTACAAATATTAACTGCTAAAACTCATTTAATTGTATATTTTAAAATGAATTCAAATGGTAAAATTTCATAGCATATAAATTTGTGTTAATAAAAAATTATCCAAAATTAAAACCATTAAATGCTATGCTAGATATCACTTTATTTTTCAAAAACTTTTGCATAAGTACAGTGTAGTCTGAAAATCAGAAAAAAGGCACTTCTCCAAAGAGGAAATACAAATGGCCAACAGGCACAAGAAAAATATGCTCAACATCATTAGTAATTAGGGAAATGCAAATAAAAACACAATGAGATACCACCTGACACCAGTAAGAATGGTGCACTTCAAAAAATCAGGTAACAACAAGTGTTGGCATGGATAGGGAAAGAAAGGAACACTCTTACACTGCTGGTGGGAATGTAAACTGGTCCAGTCACTATGGAAAGCAGTGTGGAGGACCCTCTAACTAATGAAAATGGAAATACCATTTGACCCAGCAATCGCTCTTCTGAGAATCTACCCAAAGGAGACCTCAATGCTTATAAAAACAGACACCTGTTTTTCAGATATTTAAGGCAGCACTACTTATAATTGCAAGGACATGGAAATAACCCAAATGTCCCAAGACAGATGAAAGGATAAAAAAGATGTGGTATATATACACCATGGAATATTATTCATCAATTAAAATGACAAATTTGACAAATTTATGATAACATTGATGTACCTAGAAGAAATCACATTAACCAAAACAAGTCAGAAAGAAGAAGACAGAAACCAAATGGTTTTACTAATATATGATAGGAAAAATAAGCAAAAGGCCATAAGGAAAAGTCCAAACAAGCTAACAACCAAACTAAAGAACACAATTGGGGGGCCAGGGAGGGTGGTGGAGTTGGGAGGGAGTGGTCAGGAAGAGAAGTGGTGTGTGATCCCCTGGGAATACAAAGAGGTGAATCATATTATAAATAAAAAATGAAAATAAATAAAAATAAAAATCAGAAAAATAAGATTAATTCATATATATGTTGTTAAATTATTTTCTTGAAATTGAGGCTTAGTTATGAAATAGTTCTCTTTCCACCAAGCTCCAAAATATTGTGTATTCTTGAGTTGCAAGTCTTTGAGAGACTGGTATTTTTAAGATTTAATTATTTAAGCTTGTAATTAATTGATTTTAAGAGAGGGTTAGTACCTTTTTATATATTTATATGTCAAACTTGTCTGAGAGCCATTTCATGTACTAACCCTTTTTTCTTATGCTTGTTGTAAGATTTAAAGATTTTAATTACCAAAACGTATCATTTTTCAAAAGTACCACAACATAATTTCACAAATCACTGTATCCATACATCCATTCCTGCTTACAAAAATATTTTCAAATATGAATTTAAGACCTTTGTTTACATATAATATTACCTATCAACACTGACATACAATACCTGTTTCTGTGCCACTCCTCATGCTTAAAAATTTACTATTTACCCATTATTGTTTGTAAATGGGGTTTCATTCTTCTAAAGTTTCTATCACTTGTGCTGCACACTATCTTTCATAGGTTTATTATCATGTGTATTTTGTGTGTAAACAGCCTCTTCATAGTCTTTGTCCATGTTTACAGTCTTTCATCATTTGTAGGGACACTTTATATTAATATAACTCATTCTTCATTTATATATGGCAATTATATTATCATAGTTTCATATTTTTATTTTGCCTACACTCATGATATTCTCATATATGTATCTGAAAGTTTTAGGGTTAAAATTTGGATATTTATTTTTCTGTATGCCTCATGAGTTTCTGTGTGAAAATACTGCCTTTTCCCAAGACTAATAGCCATCATCTATTTTGTGTTAATTTTCAGCATATTCATAATGTTTTGTATCTTACTTCTGGATCTTCTTTGACAGAAACTCTGAATTACATACCTAATGCAAAAAACCTCCAAATACAGCTATTTGGCATCACTTCTTTCAATAAAGTATCCAAAACTATCATCTGGAAATATTTTCACCATTTCAACATATCTATATGTCATTTGCACAATAATTTGTTGAACATTTTAAGGAAGTTTAAACTTCCCTTTAACACAACTTTTTTTGTATTATAATTCATAATTTTGGGGTGGAAGTAGGTTTGTTGAGGCACTTCTTATATAAATGTCTTATGTAAGTTAAAATAACACATAGTTTTTAAAATTTGAATTGTTCTCTGAACCACACAAAATAATTGTGTTTACCTTTGTTGTTACATAACTCACACTTAGAGGAATGCCAACATTTCCACAAGGGTTTAAAATGCCATCCTTCCCACACACCAAGTTTTCAATTCTACATATTCTTTATTTTGGCTTTCTGTTTCATTTTCACATTTTATTCTTATACTAAAATCTTTTGCTTTTTGCATCTTACTGAGTGTGATGCTATCTTTAGTATTTTAGTTATAACTTTATTGATATTTCATTGATTTACCTAATTACTCTTTTCTTCTATTTATTGGACTGTCTTGATAAATTACAGATGAACTTTAAATCTATTTGTCAAGTTAAACAACAAATCAATTACAAACTGATTTCCCCACAGTATTGACTTCACGCCTTAAAAAAAATAAAATGGCAAGTTTTTCCATTTATATATGATTTATGTAAAATAACTTGTGTAATATTTATCATGTGACTCTTGCATTTACTATAAATTTTATTTCTAATTATTTATGTTTTCTGTCCTATAGCAGTTAGCATTTTACTCCAATTAATGGTGTTAGTTCATTTCTGGTTTATTGCAAAGCTACTTATTGTATATCTGCCCCAGTTTTAAAATCTTTTGTTTGTGGTGACCTTACATCATCATTTCTAATAATTCTTCAGTCATTTCTTACAAGGAAAAATAATATATCAATGAAATAGCCTTTCCTTTATCCCTCAGAGAATTTTCTTTTTTCTGTTAGGATAAACAAAGATCTCCAGAAGAAAAAATGCAGCAGCAGCAACAACAGCAGAATCTGGGATATTATATTTTGTCTTGTTTCTAATTTCATAAAAATAACTGCCTTCATTTTCTCTTACTGTGAATATTCAGTACATTTGAAGTTTTTTTTCTTCAAACAGCAAAGAAATACTTCAAGTAGAACTATACCTAATATACACTCTCCCTCTGGTTTCTATATCCCTTATATTATAGAATTGTATTTTGACATTGTGAAAAAATTTCTGTCAGTATCTTCTCAGCAAACTTTTGATATATTATTTCATTTTTTTTTCTTTTAATCATTCAGTGGGAGTGTCTCAATTTTATTCTCCTCAGACAGTACAAATTCATACATACTTTCTGAACATTTACATATTAAAATATTCCTGCATATATCTCTATTGAAAAGTTAAGTGATATATTACCCTATCTACATAACTCATCCCTGAAAACTAGATTTCAAGGGTTTATGCTGCTGATCAGAACTCTATTGTCATTGACATTCATCTGTGTCACTTTTGTCCAATAAATTACACCATTATAATAACTCATAATAGTTTCAATAGCTTTTATATCTACATATTAAAGTTTCAGCTGAAGAACATAGGGTATATTACTTTGTAGCAGACCAATGTCCTCCAAGGTATAATAAAAATTACTTAAATGCAGAAAAGTAATGAGGACTACAGAGAACAAATTCTGGATGGTGGAGATATATGAAAGATAAACTGATTGGTTGATGGTATTTGTAAATTTTGATCAAAAGGCAGAAGACTAAGTTACAGATTTTGACCAAAGAATGGGTAACCTCTGGGGAGCAGAGACCAAATTAGTGATAACATTCTATTGGGGAGACAGATAAAACTGGAGGTCTGGTAGTCTTAAACTCATGGGCATTTTTCCTCCCAAAGACATTGTTGAAATTCTATAGTAGGAAGCAGTACAAAGACTGAACATTAAACTGACATAGTCTTTGAGGAAAAAGGATTGAGCTTTTGATAATCTTGTAATGCTCTAAAAACAAGGATTTAAATTTAAGTTTGGGACATGCCAGAGGAAAGGGAACTGGTGAAAACACCAGGCTTTCAATTTGAAAGTACCATGGGGCTATGCTTTGGATCAAGGTAAAACCACAGACAAATTGAGTGCCTTAGCAGTGTATGTGGTGTGGTAACTTACATCTAAAGATGTATATGCCTCTGATTTATATGTAGTGTTGTAAACTAATGTAATATTATATCCATAGAAGAAAAGAGAAAGAATTTAGCCTAATGAAAGCTGCAAGTCAGTCCCAGATTAGTTTCACCTCTAACTGAATTAAGATAATCAGTCTGTCTGCTTTAGCAAAAAAAAGAGGAACACTCTCCAAAAATGTAAGAATCATTGTATACTCTGATTTTTTCTTATATACAGTGTATATTTGGAATAAAGAAAAAATAGTGAGCATGCTAAAAGACAGGACCATACAAAGAAATAAATAAACATTTAAAATGGATTGTAGGTGATTCAGTTACAGGGATTTTCAAACAAGTACTTTCATAGAATTGATTATAAGACACAAGAAAAACAGACAATAAAAAGGAAAAGATGGAGATTTCACAAGAGAATTGCACTAAAAATAAATAAATTTACATACCTTAAAATGCATGGGGAAGGGTATAATGGAACATTTGGAAGAGGTGACACTATCCCATAACTTGATGTGTCATGGTTTTATCAACATTCAGTAAACTATATATGAAAATCTATGCATTTCTCTATATCTAAATTACACTTCAATAAAAATATTTTGAAAATAAAAGAAAATGGATGCTTAGTAAAGAAAAAACAATATATAAAATTGACTATATTTAAAAGTGAGTGATGTAACTAGATCAATAGAACAAATCCAAACTGAAAGCACAAATAAAATCAGAAAATTAAAAGAAATAAAAGACATAATCAATAGAGTAAATTTTTATAACCACTAGCTAGAGTTTGAGAAATAGAAAAACATAGTTGATAAAATATTTGCTAAAAAGTTCCCAAAGAAACAATCTAATAATTCAAGAAGAAAACCCCAAAATGAAAAAAGCATAGCTCCATACAAAAGTTTAACTATTTATTGAAAATAAAAGATAAAGGGGAAATTGTAAAAACTATGAGAAAAAAATGTCAGATAACATGGAAGGAAAAAACTTTGTAACTACTAATTTCCCCTGAGAAGTCAAGCCATAAGACAATCAGGTAACATATTTAAATTGCTAAAAGATAAAAATTCTTTACCTAGAATTTTAAAGCCAGGAAAATATCCTTCAAAACTTATAATGAAATAATGACCTTTTCAAATATGCAAAATTGATAAAATGCATTGCCGGCAGATGTATACTATCAGGCATGTTAAAGAAATTCCAATAAGCTGAAGGAAAATGATACCAGATGCAAACGCAAGCTGAAATGAACAGAAAGAAATTAAGAATATGAAATGTGGGAAATACATAGATAATGGGATGAGGTTATCTTTGTTTTATTTCCCCCATCTCAGAATTGTTTCAAATACACAATTGACTGTTTGAAGCACTGATGTCTTATTGTGAGGTTAATAATGCATGTCTAAGCAAAAGCATTTGACAAAAATAATAGAGTTTAAATAAAAGTGTATTTTTTTAAGTTCCTTCATTTTATGTGAAATAGCCCAATATTAACTCTTTATAGAATATGATTGAAGCTGTATTATAATCCCCAATGCAAAGACTGGAAATCCAAATAGGTATCTCTAGAAAGTCAATATAATAAATTAAATGAAATAATGCTAATATAAAAATAATTCAGGAAATTAAGTGCCAAGGGTAGAGCACAGTTTAAAAAATAAAGGAAAACAATAGCAGGATGGTTGTCTTATTTATTTATAACTGTAAACAATCGCAAAAAAAAGAGACTGAATCTTTCCATTTAAATTCAAAGACTATCAGATTGATATTTAACAAATCAAAACAATGCCTAATTATACAGTTTCACAAGAGAAGTACTTACAATATAAGAGGAATGCTTCAAAATCAAAAGGATAGCAAGATAAATCAAATAAAAGATAAGAAAAAGAAAGCTGTCATAGCTACTCATAATTAGAAAAAGCAGGTTTTGAAATCAAGAATATTGCCAAAGACAAAGGACATTTTATAAAAGATTAAAGAGAAAATTCATCTTAAATATATACAAAACTACATGTAGGCATGCCTTAAAAAAGACCTTCAAAATACATGAAACAAAAAGAAACAATGGATTTTTAAAAATGCATAACTACCTTTAGAGATTTGAGCAGTGCTTTTTCAGGAATTGATAAAAGAAATATATAAAGATATATATTCATATTATTTTATCATTTTTTACTAGACCTAATTGATTTTTTTAGTACATTAAATTTAGTACACAAAACTAACATCAGTAAGATACATTTCCTTTTCAGGTGCACAAGAAATTTTCTTTAATATACAACAAATACAGGGTCGGGCAACTTATCTCAATATATCCAAAGCATTGATACTATGTAAAGAATATACTCAGATTACAACAGCTAAATGAAAAATCAGCAACAGAGAGATGCCAAAGAAATTTCAAAGTACTTGAAAGTAGTACAATAATTTCTCAACCGTCATGCATCAGAGTAGAATTCTTTGAGTACTTGGAAACTATTAGTTGAAGGTAAAACAAAGATGTACATCATTTCAAATGTGGGATTAGATAGAGAGACAAATTTATAGTGTGAAATGCTTTTATTAAATGAAAGGTAAATAAGCAGGAAGACTAGAGAGAATAAGAAAAAAACCAGAAAATTCACAAATGTTAGTTCTTTGAAAATATTAATAATTTATCCTATAGTGAGACTGATCAATATTAATAAAACTATATGTTGTCTATAATCTAGAAGATATACTTAACATGATATAGAATATTTATACCAGGACCATATACAACAGCTGAAACATGTTAATCTTCCCAAATGTTGATGAATAAATTAAGATATATTTATATACTATAAATATATTTCATACATATTTTTATATATATAGAATATTATAAAGCAATGACATTGCATCACTACTACCATAATCAATGTCATGAAGAAATCCTGGAAGGGTAAAAACTATTTACATAAACTTACAAAATAGCCAACTTTAATGGTGTTAGCTGCGATATGACAGGTGATCATTTTTTGAATGATAGTAACTGAGAATGAATGTATGAGAGTGAGTTTCAGGTTGTTGATACTCTTCTGATTATTGATCAGATGCAAAAATCTACATGTGTTGTTTTTGTGACAGATTCTTCATTTTTATACTTGATTTGTACACTTTCCTATATGGGAGATATTTAATAAAGATATTCTTAAAAACTGGTTGCTCGCTGTTACAACAGAAAGAGCAAATTTTATTAGGAATGAAAGTAGAGGGACCAGGCATGGTGACGCATGCCTGTAAACGGCAGCCTGGGAAGCCAGGGCCGGGGCCAGGGATCGCAGTTCAAGTCCCGCCAGGGGCATGTAGCAAGACCTAGTTCCAAAAAAATATAGCTGGACGTGGTGTCACGCACCTGTAATCCCAGCTACATGGGAAGCTGAGGCTGGGGATTGCTTGAGAACATGGTACCCCAGGCAATGTGAGCCTGCGGATCCAATGGGCAAAAATAGGGAGACCTAGTCTCAAAAAAATAATAATAATAAAATAAAAGTATAAAATAAGTCAATAGAATGAATTCTGTGGTTGTGAGCATAATTTTCATTACTAATTATAATGTGAATAAAAATACCATAACAAAATTAACCTATATTTCCTAAAGCAAATAAATATTCTTGTTAGCATTCATAATTTTCAAAAGACACCATGCTAGTTTAAAAAAAATACCTTGCACATATAACTAGAGTAGATCTTGTTAAAGCAACCATATCTGGTATCTTTGATTTGAAACCCTCAAATTTTCTTCCATTTAGAATTTTTTTATTATTATTTGTTATTTAATCAGACCTTTCCTCTTTGGCAGTCATCAGTAGTTTGTATGGTAATAGCGTAGAAACCAGCTAGCGCACTAGCAGTAATCAAATGACTGCTAATCACAAATAACATTGCATACATGAAATATGACTAGGGCTATTAATGACTTTTATTTCACTAATGTTGAAAGAGTCACATAAGGCTTTTTGGCTACTAATTGGTCACTATCATCTACCACTTCTACTTAACAAGATAGTAGGTATTCTAAATCCAGAGCATATTTTCTTCCATGGTGTCTTGTTACATATATCAAAACATATAAAAATCAATCTTTCTTGAACTGGTGCTTAGAATTCCTAATTCAATTTTCAAATGCAGGCAGCAAATCAGTAACATTAGTTTCTTGCTATTTTGTCATGTTTAGGTACTAAAATTTACTGTTCAATTGTTATTATAATACTTCTGAAACTGTGAAATTTCTGCAGAAAATCATTTCTACATTTCCTTTTAACTGCAAATTGTGGAGAACTCCATTTAAACTTGTAAATGAGAAAATTGGTAGTGGTGTATCAAAATTTTGATATTTAACAATATCCCCAGTGGTTTTTATGCAAACCAATATTCTAAAGTCTTTGATTTATAACATTCAAAATGTTAACTGATGTATCTATTTTAGCCCCCAGAATTCAGTTTACCATAATTCCACACAATGTGTAAGTGGGTATTGTGTCTTTCATGAACGGCATCAGAAGAACGTTCAGCAAAAAAGTTGTTTTCCTGGGAATGTTATTGACAACAGGTATGAAGGTAGCTTACACAACTTGTTCTAGTTTTGCAGACATCAGCTTCTTTAAATTGAGACTATTCTCTCTATAAACCTCATGAGTTAAATACTGGTAGAAAATTTTAAGAGTGGAACTGACTCCATATTCCTTGCATATTTTCAAATTATTTTATAAAACTACATTTCCTTATATTAGTGGTTTTTAAGTCTTGTTGAGTGTTGCGCTCACCTCGGTTATTTGGTGAAAATGCAAAGATCCAGTTTCCATCCTATTTCAAAGAATCCCTATTTTGCAATTTTTTGTACACATAAGGTGAGTCTGATACAGAAGTATGTCTGAGAATCTCTGCTCCAATTTTTAGAACCAAGAGGGAAATTGATCTTTTATTGTATTTAAACTACAGTTTTTCTTTCCTCTCACAAACACCAGGATCATTGACAGAGCGATCCTTATACATTATATTCTCTATTATAGTTCTCTACATTGTCATTTAAAACACAAAAATGGCTCAGACAATGCTGTTTATATCTGGGTGGCATGATTATATCATGTAAATCCAATAGTGGTCTCTAGGATATCAATAGTATTAAACTCAATTTTATCTACTTAGTATTTCTGTTGTCATGTTGTTTTATTCTCTGCCCATACATTTTTTTTCTATTTATAAATAGGAAGAGCAACTCCATGTTTAACTCTCATCAACTTGTGAAAGCTGACTTTTCTACTGATTAAAAACTAGAGGTAAACTGGATATATATTTTCTTGTATAAATAGGTCTTACTTGGTGTCTTCTTCACTCCTGCTGGATTCTCTCAAATATTGGAAGAACTGAGATCATAAAACATTTATACATCCAACTGCAATTGTGTGGTTTACCTAAACCCCGGTAGTGATGATTTATTTGTGGAAAAACTTCCAGAATATAATGTGCTACTGCCAATCCCTATCCTCACCCCCCATCTCTATTCAGTTATTTTCTGGAAATTATTGCTTCTGACTGGCATGAAAGAAAGTAGCAGAATATAAAAAAGTACCCTAATAAATTAAAAAGAAACAGGCAAATAACCAAGAAAATAAAACCAAGTATAGCAATAACAACCACAAAAAGGAAATGCAAATAAAAAGATGCTTAACATCATCAGACACTGTTCAGAAAAGAAATTTTAAATGGCACTGTTGCTTCCAGATTGACAAAAATTGAGAAAAGATTCATAATATTATATTTTGACAATTATATAAATAGATATTCTTACCCATTTCTGGTGTGAAGGTAAATGAAAAGCAATTTCTAAGATTTTTCCTAAAGAAATATTCATGCATCTAAATGAATGCTTGATTTAGACTCTACAACTTAGCAGTTTAAAAAAGTTGAAACACAGTCTTTGTGTAAATGAAGTGGCTAAAGTAACTATGGAGCATCGATAATATGGATTATTACACTGAAGTCCTTTTATTCTGGCAAAAAAATTTCTTTAAGTCTCCAATCAGGGTTTGCGCCTCCTCTCTCCCCTCTTCCCCCCCCCCACATTCACATACATGTATGTTATAAATAAAAAACAATAACATGAAAAACACCAAGTAATACATAGTGCATGGTTTAATTTATAACAATAGTGGTTGTGTGTGTTTATATAAAAAATACAAAACTTAGATTTTGTGTCTCTATGTGTATATATAGATATACACACACACACATAGTAGATGCAAATGAATACAAAATTATTAAAATGGGTTACCTTAGGGAGAAGAGTGCAATTAAATATAATACAATTGAATCTTTTTCCTTAAACAGTATTCATAAATAAGAATATATTATTTCTGTGCATTCATAAATAAGTATATTGTTTATTACCAAGGCAATTACAAATAATTGCTAGGTAAGGAGGACCATGATAATTAGACTGCTTCAGAAATTGGCTCATACCCAAAAAATGCAAAAGCAGAACTTCATAGGAATATATGTACTTCTATGTTAACGGCAGCACTCTTTTTTTTTTTTTGAAACTAGGTCTCACTATTTTTGCCCATGGAACCATAGGCTCTCGTTGCCCGGGTACCATAGACTCAAGCAACCCCCAGCCTCAACTTCCCGGGTAGCTGGGATTTCAGGTGCATACCACCACACCTAGCTATATATTTTTTGGAACTAGGTTTCACTACTTGCCCCCAGTGGGACTCAAACGACAATCCCTGGCCCCAGCTGTGGATTACTAGGCTGCCGCTTACAGGCATGCGCCACCATGCCCGGCCTAACTGCAGCACTCTTTTCAAAAGACACTTTATGAAAACAATCTAGGCCCAACAAGAGATGAATGGATTAGAAAGATGAGGAATATGGGCTCAATGTAATACCACTCAACTATAAAAATAAAGATGAACGCTTGCCATGTCAACAACATGTATAGAACTGTCACAGAAGATGCTAAGTAAAATTAACAAAAAGAAGAAAGATAACAATGGTTTCACTTAAATGTGAAATATAGAGAAACATAATAGTCAAGACAACGTCAACCTAAAACAAATTCTAGAAATCGGACTGTAAAATTAAGACTACCTGACTGGAGATGAGGGGTGTGCAAAAAGGGGGGAAAGGCAGCAGTGAACCATGGCAGAAGACTCCAAGTACCTTGTTGGTGGGTGTGGTGAAATATACCTGAAGATCTGGGACCCTAATATGAATCATGCATAATGCTGAAGGTCAACGCTACCTTAATAGAAAATAGAAAATTATGAACAGATATAGTGGTTCCTGAGGGACAGAGTACAGTTGCCCAATATTCTGATGGATAAAAGCAGTGACAAAGGGTATAGTGAGTAGAGGATTCTGATGTCCCTTTTCTCAAGTAGTCTAAACATACATTTCTCAATATGGCTTCCCTCATAAGCATTGTTTTATGTTTTTCCTAGATTTTAGCCTTAGGTAAACTGTCAGTTTTAGTTCTGGGGATATCGATCTCTTTTCTCATCCTATGTATTCTAACAAGAGGCTGGGAAGCAGGCATCTGGAGCTACAAGCCAGATATCACATTAAATCACAAGTTAAATAAAGTATTTATAAACTGCATTTGAATTTGCCGAAATATCCCTCTTGAGAATTAATTCCAATAACCTCCTTTGATGCTACACAAGTACAAAAGTATTAAACAAGATCCAAATTACTGAACATCAGGAATCAGTATGAAGCCTGTTAAAAGTGGTAGTGAAAGTGGGGAGGAGCAAAGTTATGGAGGAAAGTTTGGCAACAGATCCTTCAGGCTTAGAACCTGAATGCCTCCAGAAAGAATGAAAGCATATCAAGAACAACTTGTCACTAAGCAAATGGGCTTCCTCCTGAAAGAAAAAGTTATCAGGAAACAATTCACAAAATTAAGCTGCTAAGTCAGAAAGAAAGAAAAAAAAAAAAAACCTACAGAGTTCCTAAAATATTTTTTTCATTTTTAAATAAACTTGCCTTTGTAGGTTAAAAAAAGGGGGGAGGGGTAGGACTATATATAATTTTATTTGCCATCCTATCTGAGATACATTGAGAACGACCAAATATGGGACTTGTTACTCCCCTTTAAACTTTATTGAGAATTATATTTGTCCTATATAAATTTTAATCTCCTTCATAGTCCCTGAAGGACCAACTTGAAAGCTAACCTCCAGATGCGCTGTAAATATGAAATCTCTCAGATCAACATAATGACCAGCCAAGCTCTATTATTTTCTTTGTTCCTTTACTCTACACTGCTTAGCTTTTCTTTTTATGTAGAGTGTTTAACCAAGTCCCTCAGCAATAGACTCAGTTCCTTGAAGAGCTACAACTCATCATAAACTGGAAAACCTCCAGTTTGCATCAGATATTAGTAGTATCCAGTGGAATATATCTGCATGCATTTAAGATGAAGCAAGGAAATGCTTAATGTAAAGTGGTTTCATTACAACAAGCTGCTGAATTATTTACACCAATTAAAATTTATCTGCTGGAGTCTTCTGAAAAAAAATATCCTCTTGGTATATAGAATTGTTGTCTGATGTGGGATAAGGATGCACAGCACTGCCATCCTACAAGCACCACAGGAGCATTTAAATTATTCTCCTATCTCTCATTGTGTTTTTGTATTTGGTAAAGGGAACTTAAGGAAATTAATACCTAACTGAACTTAAAGTAATGACCACAAAAGAGAACCCTTTTCTCTAAAAGGATTACCTGGCTTTAAGTAGTTAAAATTCCCAAGTCTTACTATACACACACACACACACACACACACACACACACACATAGCTTGAAATAACCATGATGATAGATGGATCTCCTAACTGTGAAGATAATATGGTCTGCATGTAATAAGTATATTTTATGAAAAAACTTACTCTATATGTTTAAAATATTTTATACTATATATAATTTTTATAAAAATATTTTATACTATATGTAATTTTATACTATATATAATTTTATACTATATATAATTTTGGCATGTACACAGATGTCAACTGAGTGGCTTTAGACTGCCATGAAGAATAAATTCTTTAAAATATTGGCATTTAAAAGGTGATGAGTCCTTATTTAACTTTATTGATTTAATACTCTTTAAATTCTTGGAAAAATAGGCTATAGACAGAATACTTACAAAAGAGGTCAATAAAAAGAATATTCTCCATGATGAGAATCAAATACTCAATTTAAAAGGTGTCAGGGAGAGACAGAGAGGTCTTCAGAAGGATTCCCTGCTGCACTCCCTGGTAGGTAATGAAAATGGTCTAGAGGAGTGGGAGAACCAGAAGTTCTGGTGACTTGGAGTTAAACTAGAGAACTTTTTGGATGTTGGAAATTAGCAAGTGACCATGCCAAAACGGATACTGAGGAAATCCAACTCCGTACAACAAAAAATAGATGGAGAGAGATGTCTAGATACTGCTGCTGGCAGGGGAACAGAGAGCAGTGCCCCTGTGTTTGTCTGGCAGTCCTCAGGAGGAGAGAGATGATAATGTATGGAGTAACTGGGGGTGGTGGTGCAGGACTGGACTACATACCAGGTGATTAGGGTCCCCTGTGAAAAGGAGAGGATTCTGAACTGCACTCCTCCTCCCTCACATCTAGAGACCATTGCTGATCCTTTGGTGCACACAGATTGTAGAGACACAGGTGTGAAAAGCCAGAGAGGAGACAACAAACCCAAACAAGCCCCCCATCCCAACATTCACCAGAGACTAAACTCCTCCAGGCCCCTACCCCAACGCCTAATTCAGCAGCTACAGATCAGTTTTCCCTGACAGACATTAAGGTATAGAAAAGTCAAACTGGGAAAAGATTAAAAAATAGTCTCAAGGAAATTGGAAATTCTACTCTACCCTCTGATAAGGAAACTTTTGGAAAAATTAGTAGAGTACTATCTTTTGGAAAATTTAGTAATGCCACAAAATGGGCAGATGAAAAACTTTAACAATGGCATCTTGAACACTCAAGGGGATAAGGTATTACATAGAGAAAGACTCTCCAAAGCCCAACCTCAGAGACAGAGAAGATCATTTCTTTCCATCAGATGCAGAATTCAAAAATGTCTCATAAAAAAAAATCATACTGCATGGAACTGCTAATTACTAGCAGCTTTAAAAAAAATTCAAATACAGAGGGGAAAAGGTAGTTTCCAGAGTCTGGAGTACAAAGGAAAAAGGAAAGTAAAAGAAATGACTCTGTTTATGAAATAACAAAAGTCTGAGGATTTAGATTTGTTTCTTAATTGTTTTCTCAGTATATCATGATGACTATGGTTGAAAATATTGTAATGAATTCCACTCAGTGGCTGGAATTCTTTAAAATGTATGCATATATAAAATCATGATGATTATACCTCAACAAAGTTGAAAACATATTTAGGGAAAAAAACAAGGAATGAAATTGTTAAAATTTAGCAAATCTCTTCATCTCCTTCTGATTTACAGACAATGATTAGATTCTGGATTTAAATTAGTTTGTTCCTAGAAAGTTCATGTTTAAGATATAAAGAAGCTCAAAGAGAGTGTTTATATAAGCCCTTGTAAGTATGGTAATGGTTGAAAAGAATGTTTAAAAACATGAGATCCAAATGTTCAGAAGTAACTGGAACTTTTTGTAGGATCACCTCACCTGGGCAAATTATTAGAATTTAAGCCATGTTGCTCATGAGTTAAGTATCATTGTAAATATCAGCATGTAGCTACTTGCCAAATAAAAGCATCCCCACTCTCAAAAATGTTTCTGGCATTCTTAACATTCAAAAAGATTGCGTTCCTAATCACACTTTTCAGGAAACTGAAACAAGGGTATTCAGGAGAGGAGAAAGTTAACAGACTGATTTTGACCTCTGCCTACCTTTCTACCTTTACTTCTTAGCATTCAGATTTGTGAATTCTTTCACCCACTAACATTGAATTTAGTGAAGTTATTCAAATTGACAAACTTATAAGGAGCACAACAGATAATGTATGAGTCAGCAGTTCCCATTTCTATCCGTCATGGCCCTTGACTTGGGCATGGTTTTTCTGTGCCTAATTCTGGTGTACATTTCAGGAATATCTAGCATTTAACTATCTCCACCTTCCAAATAAGAATATATGAATAAGCAGGAGCAATAATACCAAATGATAATCTTGAACTTACTCTAATTTGCTGAAAAAAAAAAAAGGAAAGAAAACACTGTTGATAAATTCTAGGACACTATTAGAAAGTAATGGTGTGATACAACTCATAATCCCATCATCTAAACTATTAAACGGACATATTAATGCTCTTTAGACACTGTTTATTTCATGTTATTGATTTAAAAAAAAAAAAAGCAGCCCTGAGAAAGAAAACACAACATTGAGTGAATTCAGGTTATTTTTTTACCCAAGGTCAAATAGCCTATGAATGACAGGACAAATATTAATTTTATTCACTCAACAAAAATTAACTCAGTGCTAACATTACTGCAAATGAAAAGGCCTCCTGGATCACTTATTCTCTATTGAAGGAGAAAGGAAAAGGATATTAATTCATGATCACAATGTAGTAATAAATACTGTGGTACAAGTATGCAAAGAATACTTTTGGAACACAGAGATGGATACCTAAATAACACTGAGCACAAGAATATGAGATGAAACAAGTTGAAATTTAAAGAACTCCGAAGGAGTTGGGAAGGATTTGTCTAGAGGTAATAACACATTAAAAGGTAGTGAAAAAAAATGTCAACTTGAAAAACTTCACTAAGTTCAGTGTGAATGGGTAAAAGAATTCACAAATCTGAATGGTAAGTAAAGGGAGATAGGTAGGCAAAGGTCAATATCAGTAACCTCATCATTTATCATTTGCTCAGTATAACACAACTGAAAAACACATACTTCAGTCATTACCTACAGAACAATGTGTCTAAACTGATAATATCTTCAAAAGGAAATCTCAGACATGGCAATGCTTCAGATTCTTAAAATCCACTCAACCAAATGGGGCTTATTTAAGGATTCTGAACAGAGAAATAATTGCATGAAATCTGGAGAAAGCATCTCGGTAGCATCGTAGAAGAGAGCTAACAGGAGCATAAAAAGAGTTAGGTTAGAAAGAAATGTGCAGCAATTTAAATGAGAATTACTGACAATTTCAGCTGAGTCTGTGATGGTGGGCCTGTAACAGAAGACTGCGGTATTAATTTGCACATGTTACACCTGATAGAATACAGGGAATCGCCAATATGGAACAAAGTGTATTGCTCTGTATTTCTGGTTAGTTTTACAACATAGCTGTTCTTAATATTTTGGGTTTATACATTTCTTTAAGATTCTGAGTAACTACTATACGTAATGATTAAAAGGTAAGATTAGATCTATTTCACTGGATTCATAAATATGTCTGAAAATACCAGCCTAAATATCACTATCTTGGATTATCTATGAAGATATGAATAAGAAGGAAAAGATAGTTTGAAGTGGAAGGATAAGGGTTCATTCATTTTAGATATATTAATATGCTTATAGATCAGCATAAAAGAGTAAGAACTTAACTCATATTGATCTAAAGACAGCAGAGAAGCTGTTGGTGAAGATATGACTAAATATTTAAACTGAAATCAACATATAGTGAGTAGAGAATGACAAGAAAGGGCTGGCATCCTTGAACAACATCATTTCAGTCAAGTTCAAAGGGCAGAGGCACACATATGTTCAGAAAAGAAATCTGAACATCAAAGTCATGGAAATTCAACTGCCACTGTTAAGACTCTAGATATTCGACTCTACTAAGTGTCAGTTAATCCAGTCTCAGCATCACTCACTGTAATCTTCAGTTTTTCCAATAGAGATTTGGTGTTAATGTTCTGGGTATTACTTTACATGATGCAGTTTCCTAAATTTTGAATAATTATTAATGTACATTTGTATTTGTGAAGCCAGAAGTTTACAGGTGCCCCAGTTTATAAGTGAAGATGGTGAAGTTCATGTTCAAACTTGGCTATGACTCCAGGCAAAAGAATTTCCTTACTTTATCTAAAAGGATAAATATAATTGGCTTAGCATCTAACATTACTAATTATTGCTGTACAATGCTGGTTTATTAGTTTCTTTTAATATACTACCCAGTGTTTAAAACTCAATTAAGAGAAAGTAATGTCCAAAAAGTTTCCTCTCTGCCCCATCTGTGTTATAGAACTAAACCAGTTTTCCTACATCAATGGACATTATTATACAAGAAAATAAAATGATTGATAATGTTCAATATATAATGAATGCATGATAGAAAGTGTTCAGACATTTTAGATTTTAGCAATTTCTCTTGACAAACACTTTCAGAGTTTATTGACACCTTCCCTTATTATCTACGTCATAGAGTGTCTTTGTAAAATTATCAGTGGCAGCACTGCACATTTCATGTGCTTTATAGTTTAAGTCAACACATACTGTGCCCATTGAAACTCAAAATTCTATAAGCTATGCAAGTAATAATCTTGATATGAGAAGTTATGAGAACTGTCTGACAACATAAATTGAGCTAGAGCCTGGTTCTTCTGATTCAAGTAAAATAGACTTAATTTGAATCTCAAATTCTAATATTTTAGATGGAATAGCCTTGTTATGTAAGTTATTCAAGAAATTTCCCATTAATGAAGTGTGATTGTAGAACATTATTTTGAGCTCTGTTATTGTAGTTTCATTAAAAGTTTAGTCTAACAATTAAAGACACACTAGAGTCTGTTCAGGTAAACTTTCTGAAACTAAGAGAAACTCAAGAGCAGTTTGTTGCATGTATAAAATCAAAAGATATCTTCCATTTTGGCTTTTTTTCTATTAAACAGCAACATTAACTGTAAAGTGTCATCATTTCAAAGTACCCGTAAGCCTCGTCACTCAGCTAGAGGGTGTAAATATAAATCTTAAGATTTAGTCTATCTTTTGGTCAGGTGTACATCATGACCTCACTTATAGCTTTAAATGGGCAATCTTGCTCGATACCTTCCTCAGAATAGGAACCCTAAATAGAACTAGCTAGTTCTATTTCAAAAATAGTCCTATGGATAAAGAGAGCATGCTTTGCAAGTACCTGAAAAATGAGGATCTCCAACAGAAGCAGCAAGTCTAATTTTAGAGATCTGAAGGTGACTTATTTTGAGCTTTGACAACTGATGCTATATTTTTCTGAAGTTTCTAAAGATGCAATCAGTTTTGGTTCACCCCTCAAATTCACAGGATCATCAATAAAAGGCAAATAACCCATTGACAGGAATTTGATGGTATCACCAGTAGAAACTCAGTTTTTCTGTGATAACAGAAAAATGGAGCTTTTTTACAAGTTACCTTTACTCATCACATCATACGTGAAAGAACAAGAGAATCATTATGAGTTTTAAGTCCAGTAAGGATTTTGAAAGCCTGGATATGGTGAATATTATCATTAACTTCAGAAAACTAAAGTTCTATATTGACATTAAAAGGAACCTATTAAAAGTAGTGTTGTATGAAAGCCATACATGAGAGTATTTAGAAGATTTTTTAAATCCTTCCCATCATTTATCTAAGTGACAGTATATTGTATACATTTAATATACATTTTATGGATGATATTTTTCAAATTTTTCCATGCCCTCATTTGCAATATTCCCTTCATTGGATTTATTGGAATAACTCTAAGTTACTTTGTATTTTTATCACATTTCTGTAATTTAAAATAGCATAACAGTTTGAGGTCATAAAAGAACATCTTCAAATATGTCTCTTATTAACCCCAAAATGTCTGATTAAGGTTACTCAAATATTAATAGCCAAATAATTTATAAACAATTCTGGCAAAATGGGGAAGAGCAGATGTATCATACTCTCAGACTTCAAATATACTAAAGAATTATAATGATGGAAACATACAGTATGTATTGGAATAAAAATAAACACAAAACCAATGGTATAGAATTCAGAGCCCAGAAATAAACTCACGTTTTTATGGATAGTTAATCTACAACAAAGGAGCCAAAATTATATATCATAGAAAGGAAAGTCTCTTCAACATAAAGACTTGGGAAAATGCTATGGTAACGTATAAAAAATGAAACTAGGTCATTTTTCACAGAATATACAAAAATTAACTTAAAATGATGCAAATATCTGAAAATCGTAAGCAAAACATCTTTTGAAATTGGTATCAATGATATATTTGGTGGTATAACTCTGATGTCTAGGAAAACAAAAATGAATGGGGCTACATCAAACTAAAAATATTTCTGCACAGCAAAAGAAACTATCATTAAAATGATTTTAAAAATTATAGACTTCAGATATATTAGTTAGTCATGCACATTTAATTTTAAAAATCCTCAAAAAATTTTCATAATATTTCTTAAAAATGGAGTCCAGTATCTCAAAATTCATAATGAGTGATTTTTAAATTATTTTTCAGTTAATGAAATATTCTCATCATGCTCCTCTCCATTAAATATCTATCCAACCCAAAATCATTTCTATTGGCATATCTGGTTTCCTGTATGTTTGCATTTTTTCCCCAAACTGTAAAGGTTCTTACTGGAACACTGAACATTATTTTGATGAACTTAGGTTTATGTTCTGTTCATTTACAACGTTTCCAATAGTGCCTTGAACATTAGAGAATATTCTAAGACTTGTTACATGCATGAAGTGTCCTCTCAGAATTTAATACTAATAACTATATTCAATAGCAGCAAAAGTTATGAGTTAGCTCCATCTCAATGCTTGAGGACAATGATTACAAAATAATAGTAGCTATTAACTGGCATTTTACTTCCTGTGTAGGGAAAACTATTCAATCATGTGATTCTGATTTCTGATTTTATAATCTAAAATGTTAAAAAGTATATATTTTGAAGAAATAAATTCTAACTAGTTCCCCATTTATGGTTAAAAACCATTTATTTTAAACCTCTATATTTGAAAACAAAATGTGAATGGTAGAGCAGGTAAAAGGGGGAGGAGAAACAGGGAAAGAGAAATCAAAAGAAGCACAAATGAACACAATAGGAATAAACAATTGTAATAAAAATGTGTTTTGTTGAAAAGGTAAATAATTTAATGTGTAAAGTAAAACATGGTGTTCTATTCACTTTAGCCTTTGTAATTTAACTAGGAACATAAAACAAAACAAAACAAAACAAAACCATAAGTGCCACATGGTCACCCAAAATCTAGCTTCTCATCATTCTGTCCTTAGTCAAGAATTCATTTCAAAGTGAATTACAAACATTTCAACTTTGTGAAATAAGCTAAATTCATTTTGGCATTTAACTCAATTAGAAATAATATATTATTGGTTATGCATGTGCTGTTTACTCATTTGAATATCTAACACTCACAACTGATTAGATCAGATTATGCATTCTGAATATTAAGCACATTAGCTAATATTTCTAGATTTTACACTATAAATTGAGGAACTCAATTTCAGTTGGAAGCAGGTAACAATTAGAATGAAGTTTCAAGCTAATGTATCACAGTTCACTCAAAATTGGTTTTTGCAGGTAGTCTGCTGATAATTTCTTTAGATCTCAATTCTACAGTAATGTCATAAAATACATTAGACAAAAATCCAGGAGGGAAATAAAAATGCAATAGGGATGGTAAAATGTAATAATCCCAGCCCAGTAAAGAATTAAATTTGATGAGATCACAAACCCTTTTCCTTCTTTCTTACATTTGTTCCAACTAAGTTGTTTTGAGATTGACAGCTGAAAATAATAAAAGTCCAATTATTTTGACGAGTGCAGCATACTATGATGTTTTGGGATCCAAATTCAGGAAAAGAAATTTTGTTCCATTCTCCCTATTACCTAATATCCCCAAATTCAGTGATTCATCTATGTGGGACTATCATACTGTGAGTAGAAGGAGAATCAAGACATCACAATGCGGCTTAAAGGTCAAAATCAATAGAGTCTAATAATCTGAGTTAAAATTAAGGTTTAAGGCAAATTGATTTAATAAATGATTTCTTTAAATTTCCTGGACTTCTGATGCACTCAACAGGGAAAAAAAAATGCCAACAGCAATACTCACCTGCTTTGTTTCCTCAGAGTAAATTCACAACTAAATAAAATGAAACTGAACACTTACTTATACTAAAATATGGACAATGGTAATAACATTAAAAACTTTAATTCTTTTTTTAAAAAGACAACAATTTTGAAAAAGTAGTAGAAATGAAATTTCTGGAATCCGATCAAATTCTTCTTCAACCTGAGAAATGTAAAGCAGTACTCACCATAATAACTAATAATAACACATTTGCTATGTTAGCATGTAGTGACATATCCTGGAACAGAAGCAACATTCTATTTTATTTTCATGAATATCTAAATGGTCTGTTAAATTCTATACATACCTTTATAGCTGACACTCTTTTTTTGTTACTTTCAACAAATACTGACCAAAAAAAAAAAAAGAAGAAAGAAAAATATCTAACCTTCCCAACTCTTGTGTTCAGAATAGCAAAATACACTTAAATCATCAGAGACTTTATGAAAGTAGTGTAATCATGAAATTGTCATTCTACACTTGAGATCAGGAACTAATATGCTCTATATACTTGAAGTGTATGACTCATAGTAAGAACTGATTAAGTAAGTCAAAGATATTGATCAAATACAATGGTTAAATCAGAGCATGCTGCCTGACTTAGCAAATAAAAACATTAACTGCCCAGTTGAATTTTAATTTCAGATACACAACACAAATTCAGGATAGGCTCACATAACAATTTTTATTTGTGTTTATCTGAAAATCTAAGTAACTAGGTGTCCTATATTTTATCTGAATATGAAATAAGGGAGAAGAATGTTAGATGACTTCGAGGCAATTTAATTCAGATAACTACATCAAGAAGTCATTTAAATTCAACTGTAAGTTAGAAATAATATACATTACAAATAACACAATATTCTAAGTTAAAATTTTACTCCTCAAAGCAGCACAAAACTTTCTACTAAACCAATCTATCAGGAAATGGAAAACCAAGAACCAAAACATCTCTTTTCAAATTAGGGTGTCCACATAGCCACTGTGGAGTCATGATTGTTGAGTAACTATTGCATCTCCATATTTTTTTTTTTAAAGTGAACTTGAGTAATTCAGCCACTTTGGTTGATCCTTCTGTGTGAGAGAACAGCCAAATTCAAGACCAGGCCTTGAGAAAAGTTATATTTATGCTTCTGGGAGAGTTTAGCCTATCCTATACACCTCTCTATCTTCATTAAGCCAATCTCAGAGAGTCCCATTTGAAATGGTCCCTTTCACAAAGGCTCATTACTAAGGAATAAGTGTATGATGTGAATGCTAAAAATTATGCTTGAATTGTGTTTGATTTCCTTAATGCAGATTCACCGCAATAATAGGCAACTAAGTCATTTTTTTCAAAACAATCTTTCTCACTCAATCCTAAGAAAACCTGGGTAGTAGGTGCCCTCAGCATAGTTAAAAAATAAGTTGAAAGCAGTTTCCATTCTCCTTTTCCTGAGTAAAGGAATAAAAAAGCTCCTATATCCGATTACCCGTTTCTGACAATATGTATCAGTGTATCCCCGGGACATACTTGTAAGATTTTAATTACTTAGGTCCTACACCTAACTTTGTTAAAAGACCAAATGCACTCTGCATATAGAGGGATCAGGAAAGTCAAAAATATATATATTGCATTACCTTGTATTCTATAAAAGCTTATTGGCAGAAAATTCATTAATCTCAGTATTCATTTTTCCCTCCACTAAATTAAAAGTCAGTTCTAAGTTTAAGAATACATTCATATTTCAGGAGAGAAAATGCTTATATTCTTAGAAGAACTTCTAGAGAATATTTCCTTTGATTTTATTCCTAAGTACCTGAAGCATGTAAATGCTATAAATTATCTAGGAACTATTATGCACATAGATATGTACTTGATATGAAATAAAAATTATAAAAATCTATACCTACCCAGGCATTTTACAGAGCTCCGAGTGCAAAGCCATATATTATCATATCAACTTAGATAAAATGTAGAAACTATCTCCTCAAAAATGTAGTTAATAGAAACAGTCTTGCTTTGAAAAAATATAGATGTAAGGATTAGTAAATGGAGTATTATTTTTTGCCTATCTATATCTCAAGTGGGTCCTCTCACACTCATTTTCATGGTATATGACATCTTTGTCTACCACATAGACTGAATATTCCCCCCACCACTATCACTATCCTATGTCAAAGTCTTTGTCTTTAAAATATTAGTATCAGAGGGGGACAGGGGCTTTAGGAAGTCATTAGGTTTAGATGAAATCAATAGGGTGAAATCCCATGAAAGCATTAGTCCATTGTTAGCTCCCAAGAGGAAGAGACACTAGAGCTTTCTCTCTGTCATGAATAGCAAGAAAGTAACTCTCTATAGAACAAAAAGAGAGTGCAACAAATATCAAATCCATGGATACCTTGATCCTAGACTTTGCAGCTTCCAGAACTATTTGTTTCTCCAGAACTATTTGTTTCTCCAGAACTATGAGAAACAAATGTCTGTGGTTGCTTTAGCCACTTCATCTATATGTTGTTACAGCATCTGAGCTTACTAATGCAAATAGTTACTGGACCACACAAATACAGTGATTTCACGAAATGAGGTTTTTATGTGTTTTAGTACATGTTGGTGTTAGTCTGTGGAGACCAAGTCATTTCTTTTCTGCATGCTTATTGCATAGCATATGGAAGTTAATGGGTAAAATAAGTAGTCTACAACTTGCTAGAATCAATCCTGACCTGAAATTATAGGCATTTCAGATATTTTAGCTCCATATTCTAGGAAATCAGTGTCAAATGTTATACCAATCCTAAACTTGAATCCCAGTCTCATCAAGTTTCTTTTAGTCAAATGGGTAACTTCATTTAATAGTCAAAGACCATTACTAATTTCAACACCCAGAATAGTACTTATTCTCATTCTGTTAACAGTTTCTGTACTTAGTTCATAGGTAGTCTCCTGTTCCTGAGGGCTAAATGCTGAAAACAGTCCCCAAGAACTTCCCTGAGATCTCTCTCTAATCTTGTCTCCAGCTCTTGATATATTTGGAACCCCTATTGCCCATAAACAGGCTTCCCTATTGGGAACAGCCTATTTCAGTCACCTGACTTAATTTGTGTGACCCATATAATTGCTCTGCTATTGTCTCTTCTTGGGAGTCCCATGGTCACATTATATATATATATATATATATATATATATATATATATATATATATATATATACTTATTATATATATAAATATATCTATATATACTTGTATTATGAAACCTGTGTGGCTGTTGCCATTTCAACTTGGATGATGAATTCTGCCAGGATGAAGGCCATCTTTCTACAGCCTTCCTATATCTACTAAACACAGTGATTTTTACAGTTTGCCTGACCAATTAAATATTCTCCCAACCCATTTCATTGATTATTTGGAATAATTTACTAGTCAACACACATAACTATCTCTGCAAAAACACTATTTAGATTAACTTTTATGACCACAAGTGTATCACATGTAAACTAAGTGATGTTAAGTTAATCCAACTTTCAAGTATGGTATTATGGGCATTAAAATTTCTTAAAAGATGTTTCTGTGATTTGGTGAAGCAGTCTTACAAGGAAAGACTTATAAATAGAATTACCCATCTAGTCATTTCGAGAAAAGAAAGATTAGGTGTATAAATCACTGAAGGAAAAATGTCCACTAATAGTGGATGTCATTTCATTTTCCACCATTTTCTAGATTCATTTCTTCCTTAAACATGATTGAATATTTTTTCTTTTTCTTTGTGAAACCAATCGATATTTTCTCTGAAAACAATTTTCAAATCCCTATTCAGACTTTTCATGCCTTTATCAAATTACTGTTACCTATGTCCACCTTATGTTCTGGACATCACTTTTAACATTTCAGTGAAAATATATGTTCTACATTAGCCATTTTCTAATTAAGTTAGAACTATATTTTACTTTCCTTCCAGTGCAAGCCACTTTCAAACTTCTAATAGATAAATATCTACAAAAATTACTCATCTTTAATCCATATTTATATACAGGTTACTCATCTTATCAAATGATATTTTAATATTTCAAATATAAGAATATTTCATTCTTATATTTATTACAACTCATGTTTGGAGGAAAGTAGCCACTCTTATAAAGCCTATACAACCCAATACTGAAGGAAATAACTCCAAAGAAATTTCCTTTTTATCTAAATAAGTATTGCATTTTCATTTGGAACAAAGAATAAACACTAATATGAAAATATTTTGATCTTGATATTTGAAAGGTAGTAGAAATTTTGAGTGTCTGAGATTTAAATATATCAACAGTCAAAAAAGTAAATCTGCTCATATAAAAGAGATAAGTCATAATAGGCAGTCAAGTTATTTCCAGAAAAAGTACATATATATGAATGTTATGTGTGCCTGTCTGAGAAACTATGTTAATTCATGTGTAGCTTTATGGTTAGAGATCTTTCAGATGCTAATATAGTTTTATGATAAACATATGCTTGACTTACTGTTTGTGTACTTGAGATATTTTAACTATAGAGATCTCAATTTATACATATATTATGTGCCCTCAGAGAATTAGATATGGAATGATTCACCATTACTAAAATCTCTCCTGAAGAAAATGGTATCATCTGATTATGTTGGATTACTTAGCAACTTGTCAGAAAAAAATAGGTAAAATTCAGTTCTTATGCCCAATTCCAAGTAGATTAGATACTACTATTAGTACTATGGATATCCAAAATTGGTTTTAAATACTTTGGGAGAGTGAACTAGTTTGTTGCTTTTTGTTTTGTTTTGTTTTGTTTTTTCAAAAGTCTAGTGTTAGTGTTACCTACAAGTTTTTTTTTTTTCAAATGCTTCATGACAATCATATGAAAATACATCAAGAAATTTTATCATATCAACCCTTAACTCTAGGACAATAATGTGAAATGCTGCAGGATTTTGTTTATATATAAATTGTGGTAGTTTATTATGAAGAACTCATTTACAATAACCCACTGATATAGAAACATAGGTTTAAAAAACAACCCATAGGTCATTGTGAACCTGATGATCCTTGTGATAGCCCAAAACCACAGCAATGTTGTTCATAAATATTTTACAGATATTCCTAAGAAGAGTCTAAACAAGAATGAAAAGCACCAATTTTTAAAAATGGATATTGCTATGAAATTTCACTGCACAAAAATGTAAAATGATCTGGAAGGGAAATCTGTAGCCTTTGTGCTTATTCAGCTTTCCCATACCCTCACTATGGGTTTCCTAGTATTTCAGACTGTTTTTCACAAACTTAAATTCAATGACATGCCTGAAAACCACTGGGGGAGATGTGTGGTGTTTCTTAGCATGTATAATTATGCAGTACATTATAAAGTAAAAAACTGAAAGGAAGAGAGGGAGGAAGGCAGAACTGTGTCCTTGGTTCTATTATGTATGACTCTCTCACCATACATTAGAGAAAGTAATTCCTAAGCTTTCATATACGTTGACAAAATTATTTGTTCTTATTAAAGATTTGTCTATTTAAAAGTAGCCTATGTCTTTTGTAAAATATCTGATGAAGTAGAAACATATCTCTAATGATATGTTGCAAATTTACTACCATGTACAATTGATGAATAAATTTCAGAAGAAAAACATTTTATTAATATAACACAGGCCTAATTTAACCTTTATTTAACATGCTTAAAGGAAATTTGGAGGTACAGTTGAGTCAAAGGGCATGTGTAATATGAAATAATTGCTCTTTCTTTGAATGAGAATATTTCCAACAAAGAAGTTCTGAGATTCAAATTTATTCTCATGCTAATTCTTGAGTAATCACAAGTTTTCTGTCAAAATAGCTAAAATTAAGTCTTGTAAAGAAAAGATTATCCATAAGTTTACTTGAATTGAAATCTACTATTTCTTCTAGCAAAGTTCAGTGAGCTAAAAGTCTATGGAATTATTTCCTAGTTAATCAAAATAAGAATAAATGATTCTATCCTCTAATAGTCATATATATATAAATTTTATCCTTTGCAGTTGAAACTTTCAACCAAACCATCTGTCAGGATAAGTAGGATAAGGTTTTAATTACTTACAGCAATGCAATTATACCATTAATGTTCAGCTAAAATTGAACCTATTCAATTTAATTAGTAATGCAGCTGTGAGTGGAAAGCAAAGGGTACTTTCAAATAGCCAACACAAATGATTATTATAAAACCTTTTTTCTTTTTGAGACGCCAGGCCTTTCTTTGTTCTGGGGCCAGCCTTCTACTGCTTTATTACCCTTTGCTTTGTGTGTGTGTGTGTGTGTAACTGTGCACATGTGCATGTATGCACATAAAGACACATAGTACATGGTGGGATAGTAGATACAAGTATATATGTATTTTCTGAAGGAATGTGTAGATCTATAAATCATATGTTAAAAAATTACATATACTCCATTAAGAAAAGCAAATCTATTTTTATTCGATTCTTTATCTAACCCAGATATATCATGAAAATGGAATAATTCAACTCACTGAAAAACAATCTTCCTTTCAATTAAAATTAAGTATTTACTGAACACATCCTCATTACATGAGTTAATGTCATTGACAGGTGGTGAGGGGAAGATGACAGTATACGGCACATCTGATCATCTAAGATACCCACAGTCCAGTGGAGAAGGTGAAATGTTTGTATATAGACCACTTGAAAATGCAAGAAAATTTTAAGAAACAAATAATTGAACAAAACAGTAAGTTTCCTGATATTTCAGCAACTGAAAAAATAATACAGATTTGGGAAGAATAAGTACCCCTTCTTCAGGCAGTGCCTGGTGGATGGTGTGGAGACAGAAAGGGAAAGCAGAAGTAAGTAGGAAACAGATCTTCCTGGGAGGAAAGCTCATGTGGTAAAGCTATGATGAGTACTCTGGAGTAAATGTCTTGAAAGCCTTCTGAGAAGAGTCCTAATATAATTTGCTTCTTCCAAGAAGCTTTTGTAAAACACACTAATTCCTGAAAGTACAGTAACTAATTCTTATTCTTTGATCTTGCTAATACTTATGTTTTCTAAATGGAAATATTTTTAAAATGTTAGTGCCATGAACATAAGGGAGGGATTACCAGGGTCAGGTCTGTGAGTTTCTTCCCATCATATACCTCAGCATTACTATAGCAATGTCTGCAAAGCATAGCCACAGAGAGAGAAAACTGGGAGGCAGAACACAACCAGGATTCTTCCAACTTGAGAGTGAAATAAATGAAGAGGCAAGAATAGTGATGTTCTAAAAGCATAAACCCTGAAGTAGATATGCCTGGGTTCAAATTCTGTAATATTTATGTGTAATACCTGAGAGCTAGCTAAGTAAGTTCTCTGTACTTTATTTTCCTCACAGAAAATAAGGATGAGAGTAGAATCCTAAATAAAACTTTAGGTAAATTTCTAACAATGGTGGGTGACAAAAAAAAATGATTATTTAGCAGCCATGTTAAGTTCCACCACTAAGTTCTATGAAATAAGTCTTTAAAAATAGAATCTCAATTTCACACTTTCCAAACAAAAATTAGCCTTTCTGGGCATACTTTGTAACCTCATGCCTTTACAGATCAGATACTTAGAATAAATACATGAGGTAGCAAGAGTATAAGCAATAGGGAAGGGCAAAAGCTGTGATAGCAGAAAAGGATGTCTCCACCAAAAGGCATGAGATTTGACTGCACAAATTGTGTTTGTTGGCTATATGTGGATATTAGGCCATCAACTTTCAACATTCTATTTAATATAAAACTTCATCTCAAAAAGGAAACCCTACTCTTTGGCTATTCAATGCAGGAAACATCAAATTTTAGTTTACAAAAGATGAAGCATATTGACTTTTGTAAAACCTTTTGCTCTTTACTCAAGAATTAGAAATACCATTATTACAGAAAAAGACAGCTATGTTCTCTAGGAGGTTTATATTCCTCTGCTTTAGGAAGCTAAAATAATGGAAACTTCTTTCATTAGCAATCATCTATGCAAATCTGATAATAAAGGAAGAAAACCCAAAAAATTCTGAACTTTTATTTCTTTATTACTCACATATTAGCTATATTAAACACACAGATGGAAATAGGAATTATAGAAACATTTTTCACCAAATGTGAAATTTATCATTCATCAATCCTTGATGTGATACATCATCTAGGTAAGACTACCAGAAAGGACCTCATCCAACCATTACCTTTAAAAATGACTAAATAAATTTTTAGTCAAGGATGAATGCTTAAAGTACCCTGTAATAACTAACTGTAATAGAATAAGACTAGAAGCAATGCAAGAGATCATCAGTAAGGGAACAATTGCATAAACTATGAGATATCCATACAGTTATTCTGCAAGTATAGAAGAAATTTAAAAATTCTTTAGTTACTCCTATTAAGTCTCTTAGAATATATAAATGAAAATATTAAGGTAGAGGAAAATATTTGTAATATGTTAAACTAAGGAACCTTTTTGTCTAAGAAAATATGGAGATATATTTCATATTACATGCTTATTTATGTGTCAAATAGATGATATATGTAATTTATGATTACATATATTATTATATTACATTATATTTATTATTACAAATATATGATATATGTAATTTGTATATGATATATGTGATATATCATATATTTGATATAAAAAATACAAAATAATACATTAAAAATTAAAGAAAAATTAAATGAGCCTCATAGTATACAGAGTTAATAGACAAATCTCATTGAAAGGAGTGGAGATGAACTGGGATGAATTTGGGTGAGTTGAGATATTTCAAGTTCAAAATTTTTTTCAATTCATTTTTCAATAATTATATTGATTGTGAGACTATATTGTGATAATTTATGATAATGACATTAGGAACAAAGATGTTCACATGTAGGAAAATATAATTTTGAAAAATAAGCAGCAACTGTAAAGGTCAATTTGAGCTGAAAGTATCTAGCAAAACCCATAATATATTTTCCTTCAAAAACATAGATTTCGTATTGTTAATTCAAAGGGTCTAAGAAATAATAAAAAACCTAATTGTAATTTAATTTCTATTGCCAAGATGATGGTCTCTAAGTATCATTCTTCACCCAAATGAGTCAAGCTTTCTCAGAGGAAATTAATTACACTGAGGTCTGTGGTCAAACATCTACAATATGAGCTTGGGCTATGTTGTACCAGAAACGAAACTTCATGAAATACCACTGTTTTGATGACTAAAGGATTTCTGTGGATGAACTTCCACTAGCTAAGGTTAGAACTTTTTGAGCATCCTTAAAGACAAATTATTAATTTAAAAAATAAACATCAAAATATTTGCTTTTGAAATTCTTCATAAACAAATTTATTAATCAAGTTTATAAATGTAAAAAATAACTTGTGACAGAGTTTTAATAGTCAACTCACCAAACTACTCTTTGTTCAAATGTTACATTGTCTAAATTTAACATTTCTCTGGGAAATGAGTATTCAGAAACGTGAATAATAAAGACAGAAAACTTGAAATAAATCATTAGTGGAAACCAGTGTTAGGGCACACTTCTTTGAAAACTTTGAGAAAATATTAATACTCTTCACATCAAGATCTCCAAGGTGAATTGGAGTACTTGTGAGATATTTTTACTAAAACCCAGTTCATGAACTGTTCCTTTTTTTTTTTTAATAAGCATGAAGCAATTTTATCATGAACAGAGCTTATTTTACTAGCTTAGCAGAAAATTCTTCAACCTTGGCCTACTTCCCTCAGTCAAATGATAGGCTACTAACTGGGCACAGGTGATAGTATTAGATGGTCTGAAATTGAATCAGGGTTTATCCAACCTCTGGCACAAATGGTAGTTTAACTTAGATGTGTTTCCCTTCACTCCTGCTATAAAGTGAGTAAAATAATTCCTAGGAGAAGAGAGCTTTGTTCGTAACAAAATTATTGAGGTTTACATTTTGCCCCATAAATGTGCATCAATAGATGGTCTCCTGTGAGCTCTTTTCCATGAAACAAGACCTATTGTCAATCTGTTCGTAAAGAGGTTTGAAGAGGAATGTTTAGGAGTAACTTTGCAGATAATTCTTAACTTCCAATGAATTGTAATAATTCAATCCTATAACATAAACTGTTGTTCAAGCCTACCTCTGAAGGTGTTTGAAAATAGAAATATATAGTAAAAATCTACATGAGAGCTCCCTTTTACTTTGAGAGTAAGCTACCAGTCTCTTTGCTGTCTTTTGATTTGTTATTTGCACATCTGGTGCCACTGACATTTATAAAATGACCTCTCTTTCCCTTTCTTCCTCATCACACACACTCAGTGCAGAGAGTTGAACAGTCATACATGCAATGAACACAGTATTTCATGGTTAATGTACCATCCTTTATGAGAATATGCTAGCATAATGATAGAGGGCTGAAGCATGTAATCTATAATTAATACAAAGTGAACTGTCATGTAGGAGAAAATGGGCCTTTCTGCAGAAGTATAAGTGCAGTCATGGAAACCGCTATAGCTCCTTGATTGTAATTATTCAACCTCACTAGGGGGCTGCAGCTAGCTATTAAAGTGCTAGTGGTCCCTCGTGGAGTAGTCTCCTATCCAATTAAACTTTCACAAGTCTATTCAGGAGGCACACTTCAGGTTGTCAAGACGTTGTGGGACACCACTGTGTTCCATTAAATAGTGTCAAGTGCCTGCATTTCTAATAGAACATAATGTTTTGGGTTACCTTTTGCATATAGAATTTGATCAGAGAATTTTCTTTGTCTGATTTGAACAATTTGCATCTCTAGATAGATAAAACATTTGTAATTGGAACAGATAAAGGTTTTCAGTTTCTGATAATTAGCAGGATTGTATCCCTTTAGCATTTTCTCTCCTATTGAAAAGAAAAGCATATGCAGAAGTCAGTGATGATCAAAGAAATGTTAAATGTTTTGTGATACTGGGCAAAATAAATGCAGTACATGTTAAAATCAGTAAGTTGCATTCCACTGGATATTTAAAAGCTTATACAGTCACATTTGATACAAATATTGAGATCTAGGGAAAAATCATGAAAATTCTTTAACATTTTAGGAGTTCATAAATTAAGAAGTTCCATTAAATTATCATAATTTTTACTGCAGATTTCAAAATGAAAATCGGCTGAACTGTCAATGCATGAAAAGTAAATAACTTTGAGGCACCCAGTAGATTCAGCATGATACACTAGAAGAGTGTTGATTAACAAGCAGATTACTCATATTCGTATTTATATTTAATCATCCACGATGATGATCAGATACTCAGATACTTTCTATATACCATGTAAAATCTTTTCATCATTACCTCTTACTCCAAACTGATTTGCAGTCACTGCTTATGTTCACGTTCTAACAAGCTTCTGGCAGGTAAATCAAGCCTATTTTTCATTTCAGCTAGAGTCTTCTACTTTTCGTTCTTTACAGGAATCTCTCTAACTCACGGGCATAAGACATCAATAGGAAAATAAAATTTGGGCATCATAGCATGCATCAAAGATGTATTTGAGCCACATTTGAAATACTTTGGAGTACACAGGTTAGTGGGTAAATACTGGCCCCATGTGTCTCCTGAGGAGACACTTCAATAGACTGAAAAATTGTCTGTCCCAGAAGCCAACTGGGCAACAAAGTACTGCATTGACTTTCACCAATCCTCCATTCTTCAATTCTTACTCCTTCCCTCTGTAATCACCTGCCAAATAAACTACCATCATACAAACCTTTCTCTAGTCTTTCTTCTGTGAAAACTAAGTTAAAACAATATGGTTCTCAACTCTGACAGTTACTAATCCTGTAACTATATGAATCACATCTCTATGGTATTCAGTATTGAGATACACAGGCAAAAAGAACGTTTAAATCTCAAAAACCATGACTTTATATTAGAAAGTGACAAACTTGAAAATATGTCATTTCAGTTAAAATAAGCAGGTGTTAGGGAAGAAAGGCTGTATTTGTCCACATTTTTTTTTTGCTGCTTTTCAACTTTTGTGTTTTAGTTTGTCTCATTTCTGTTCTGCTCTGTTAAATTACCAACCACACACAGGTATTATACACTACCACAGGGGTCCACAACAATCACAAACAGCACCACCCTGCCTCCAGGTAGTAGATACCAACGCTAAGAAAACCAGGGTGCTCTTCCATCACTCCCTGAAATAGCATTACTGTGACCTTGAAAGATTAGAGTGCCTTAATCAAATAGCTGAACAGAATGTAAAGAGAGTACTAGGAGTGAAAAATGAACAACTAAAATATAATTGTCAGAAACAGAAAGAACCCTGGTGGGGAAAAACAGAAGTGATCTGTAGGGGTTAATACATTTTGTTGCAATGTAATTCACTGGGTCCACTCAGAAAGCCAGGCAACAAAAAACTGTACCAATGCTAGGATCTATGTACTACTTAATGCCACTGCACTTTTATTTTTAAAACTTGTCAAGATAAAATGAACAGATTATTCATAAATTTGGAACAGGAAAATCTGTTAGCCATTATTTTGATTTTGGCAAAAACTCTCATGAAGGAGGGTATATTTCATAGAGTAAAAATACAAAATGTGGGTTTCTGACAAACATTCAATTAAAGCATGACTTTTATTTTGGGAACTAGAGGAGATCCACTAATTGGTCTCTGAGAACCTTAGTGGGTCTTTGGTTGCAATGGAACAACCATGCTATGTGGATAGATGTTGTGGATGAGAAGATTTTTATATATTAAAGATGCCATATATATATAGTATGAAGCAAGATAACAGATCCCAGATAGTTTCTTAACCTCCCTACACTTTAGATTTCTCACTTGAAAATATGCTAACACCTACTTCACAGGGTTGTTACAAGTTTTTATGAGATAATAGTAGAAAACTGCTTATTAATGATGTAAAATATTTATATAAAGTAAAAATGCAAAAAAAGAAAACACTTATCATATAATGCATAATGTGTATATATATGCACATCTGTCATTCTAAAGGATTTCTTTATTATTATACAAAAAGTATCATGGTAATATTGTTGTAAACAAATTGTTCCATTTTGTACCCAACTTTCCCAATTTTCAAACTAAAAGTCTTATATGGTGGGAAATTCCTTAGTCCTTGAAAATTAACACTATGGCCCAGCTAAAGTCATTAATAAAGGGAAGTTTTTTTTTCAATCTTACACTGACTGAATGAATAATATCTTCCAATAAACAAAACTTCAAAACAATCTTTAAAACAAGATTACAACAATCATAAAGGCAGTATCCTAAAACAAAAATATCCCCATAGGAAACCACAAATGCCAGAAACAGAATTCATAGACTACAGTTAGAGCTACCCAATGATGCGGGCCTTTTTGTTTGGAAAACAATGAACTCTTTGGGATCAGACTAAAAGAGGCTAATGTAAACTGGATATATGCAAACTCAAACTATACTGCTTTGAGCAAATGCAAAAAAGAGATGAATTCAATAAGAACACCCATAATACCACACCCTCAAATACTGATGAGGATTCTTATTAACTCTTAATGAGGATATATGTACATATATAAGGAGAGCATAGGCATACATATGTTTAAATATATGTAAATATTTAAATTATCTGGGTATTATGAATTTGTTTACTCTCAATAAATTATTTCCATGTTTTGATAATCATGTGTATTCTCACTATCAGACTGACATTAGACGTAGGACAAATATTCAGCTAAACAAAGTTAGTAACTTAGCTGACAAAATATATTCTCTACTTAGCAAATCCTATATAGATATTCTATGCCTATATCAGTTCAAGATCCTTTAATCCAAAGAATGAACAGTATGTTTGTATTGAATAATGCTTTCAGTAAAAATGATACATTTCTTATTTTATAGTCCAAATACATTATTTGGTACTGCTAACTTTAGTGTAGCTAACTAGGATAATCAATGGATTCTTAGTAGTGGGTGTGGCTTGGTAACATACATCTGAAGGATTTTATATCTCTGTATCATATTCAATATGATAAACCCATGCTACTATCATAAAAATAAGTAGTTAAAAAATAAAATAAATGATAGCTATGTTAAGCTACCTCCCTGATATTCAGGGGATTAGTGTGTTTCCAAAACTCATTCTATATATGCTTTAAATTAATTACTATTAAGTACTATTTCTATTCTACATAAACTCTAAACAAAGTGGCATTTTTCATGGTAAAAATAATTGCTAATGCATACTGAGTTCTAACTACGTGTTATGGTATTTGCACATTATTTTCATTAATTTATTTCTTGAATTCCCCCCAAAGAGTTAAGGTAGTATTTCAATTGCCTGATTTTCAGGAGAGAGAAAATTTACCTCAAGTCAAATAGTCAAACTGAAATCCAAATCTGTCTTAGTCTGACATAAAAAAGAATTCATAGTTAGAAAACTATAAAAACAAAAGTTTAGTACACAGTGCTAAACTCTGACCACAATGCTATTTTTCCTACTTTTTGAGAGTTGAAAAAAAATTCAAAGGTCTTCAATGAAGTGCCTTGCTATATTTCAAGAAAACAAATTCTAAGGATATCATTTAAAGGGCATTTTTCATTAGGCTGGAGACAATTTCAGCATCTAAGATGCTATTCATCCTCTTACATGCAATACTTCCAAGAGGTTTACTCTAACTGAATGAAGTAAGAATTGCTGTGGGGTCAGGCACAGTGTCGTGTGCCTGTAAGTGGCAGCCTAGGAAGCTGTGGTGGGGACCAGGGATCGAGGTTCAAGTCCTGCTCGGGGCAACACAGTGAGACCTAGTCCCAAAAAATAGCTGGGCATGGTGGTGTGTGCCTGTAATCTTAGCTACCTGGGAAGCTGAGGCTGGGGATTGCTCGGGTTCGTGGTACCCTGGGCAACCTGAGCCTGTGGTTCCACAAGCAAAAATAGTGAGACCTACTCTCAAAAAAAAAAAAAATTGCTTGCTATAAATGAATTAAGAAAATGAGGCTGGCATCTTATAAAATCTCTAACAGATTCATCTGAGCAAATTCTTGAGGCTGAGTGAAAGGCCTTTTCAATAATATACACCATTCCTTTCCCAATATGCCCCTTTTGAGTTTCAGTATAAATATCTGGCAGTTGAAATCAGAGCAAAAATATATCTTTTACTGTTGCAAATCATTCTTTGTAAATTATTTAGAAATTTCCATTGTCAGAGCTGTTATTTTACTTTCCTCACTAAGACTTTAAGAGGTTTGTGTCTTTGAAAAATCAAAATAAGAATTGCTTAACAGCATATAGATTGTCTCTGATGGTAGCTGAGCCACATTTTTTACAGTCTTATCTAATTCCAGCTGACCTTGTGGTGTGTCGATCGGCTTGAATCGAGGATCGGCAAACATTATAAATGAAGAGCTGCTCCAGGCACAGTGCCCGTGCTATTGACACCTGCTTTACCTTGTGCTGACAGACAGATTTCAGAATATCTTACTCAAAGAATTGCTCTCTTGCTAGTTGTAGAATTTGAGAGCAGTAGAAAAAAAAAAAAACAAGCAGAAAATGAACCAGACTTCTAAGAGAAATACAGGAATCATTATTTTTGGAGGGATGTGAGGAGAGCAATTGCTTTCTTCCCTGTAAGAATGTCGGTACTATTTTAGTTTCCCCTCAAAAGCACTGTAACACCCAAAAGAACTTAAAATGCTAAATGCGGAGAAGCATAATATACTCCCTACTAAATTATAATGGCCAAGAGAGTATAAACTTATCAAGACTGTTTCTATAGTCAGTTACTAAGTCTCACTAGATCTAGAAATGTCAACTATGCTAAATGTAAACTTGCTGCTCCTTTACTGGTTTCAAACTTGCTCGATTGTTGTTGATGTACCCAGTGGTTCATCAGTAAAAATATTAATGCAATTAACTATCAAGATAGTTGAACTGATACAAATATCAGCTTGTCAAATCAAACTCCTGAGATCAGATAACACAACCAGACTCAGGATCACTGAACTGCCATTTATATTTTTGCATGTTCGCTTCTTTTGTGTTTTTCCTTATAGATTTATAATTATTTTTTTCACACTAGAGATATTGATCTTTCACTTGTCTTCAAATGTTTTTTCTCAGTTTCTCCATTTGTCTTTCATTTTGGTTATGATACCTTTTGGTATGTAATTATGTACTCTCCAATTATATAAACATTTAACCCATCTTTTAAGGAGAAACAAATAACAAAGAATTTTCAATTATACCTAACTTCTGCGATACAAGTTATAATCTTCATTTTAACAAAATTTGGACATTGAATTTGTTTATGCTATAATTTCCTGTAGTTTGTTTGGTTTCCTGGCTCTGCCCCTTTCATTCACATCAGAGTAGACTCCCCAAGAATCTACAAGTGGTACAGACTAGATGTCCAGTGGGTGAATGATGGCACTGAGAGCAAACTGCTGTTATTATGCGAATTGCCTAGTTTCATAGCAGAAGATAGATCGATCGATCTAACATCTATCTATCATCTATCTATCAATTTATCTATCTATCCGTTCTCTATCCATCCTCTCTCTCTATCCATCCCCACTCTCTCTACCCACCCCGCTCTCTCTATCCACCCCCACTCTCTCTATCCACTCCCGCTCTCTCTATCCACCCCCCTCTCTCTATATATGCCTGCTCTCTCTATCCATCCCCCCTCTC